>CM044967.1:21015439-21122484 GCA_024516035.1 Bactericera cockerelli | reverse complement strand
TTGAAATTTTCTTTAACCCGTGAGTACACGCACATAGGGAAAAATTCTCACACGCTCGGCAAAAACGCTAGAACTTGATCGATATTGGTCCTAACCTGTAGGGACCTGGAGTAGCTGTTGATAATATGTTTATCTAGATGTATCCACAGTCCCTTGAGTTATTTTCAATTTCTGTTGCCCGTGACATGGCGAAAAGTTCAGATCGGTCCGAAATGTGAGATTTTTTTTCATCGCGCGTGTACAGACGTAACTTTTTTTTTTTTGAGAGTTTTTTTTTCTGTTACTAACTATTTAGTTTAATTTAATTAATTATTTATAATAATTAGTTTTAATAATTAATTAATATAATAATAACAATTATTTTAAATAAATAAAAATATTTTTTAAAAGAAAACTAGTGTGTTTACCTACCAAATTCGTGATTGTTCACTATTGTTATAATAATTATTATAATGATTTTTAACTAACAAAATATAAACTTTTAACTAACATTAATTTAATTTCTTTGTAATAATATTAGGTAGTTAGGTACCTTCCTACACTTTTTTTGCTAGATACTGAAATAATTAATATTCTTTGTAATCTTTCTCCACCTACTATAATGGGTACCTACCTACCTACCTACTTACCTCCTGGTATAATCTAAGTACATTTATTTTTTTATCGTTTCTGTTTTTAGCTTTTAGAAGTACCTAAACAAATATAATTACATAATATTCTTGATTATAAGATATACTGTGAATTGCCCTACAAACTTATGTCACTATGGCTTACGATGAACAAATTTTGGAAAATAAAAAAAATTTCAAATCAGGTGTTCGAACTGCAATCATTTGGGAAAAAAATTGCTAAAATTACTTTAAATATCTTTTAAATACATAACTCAACTTAATGTATCTTAAAAATATTATATAACTCTTCAAGCAGAACGAAATACAAAGCAAAACCAGGTGTGAGAATTTTTTTCATCGCGCGTGTACAGACGTTCGGATTTTTAGCGCGTGTACTCACAGGTTAATTTGATTTTTTAATCGGACCCTCACTTTGGGTTGCACTGTCCTTTTTTTCATCATTTATCTTGGATGCCGGCCGGTATCGTTTTCTTCAGTATTGAGTTGATGGAAGAAGGTAAAGTTTTCAACCGACAAGAACATGAAACATGAGGAGAAATGGGCAAAGGAGCTGGCGGGAATTTTTTCGAGGAACGCATACAAAAAAAAATTAATCCCACGCCTCACCACCTATATCGACAGGGATGACGACTAAATTGAAAACTAAATTACACATATATACACAATTACACATGCAACCAAGTTATTTTCTTTTTTTAACATTTTTTTGAGGCCTACACAAATCAAGTACACTAACTTACTTTCTGGACGTGTCTCGTAGATCTTTTGATTTCAGTTCAATTTCTTGACCAACTGATCGTCTAAAGACAACTTGGAAGTCATCTAGTGACAAGTTGTACAGTTAAATAAAGTTACTTGACGATTGATGAGCGCAAACTTAATTATTAGATACTCAATCATCCATTTGTGTTCCAGAGCTCGTGGATTGTGACAAGGAAATGAATGGTTGTGGTGGTGGGTCATTGCCCGAACCTTTTGATTACATCAAGAAAGTGGGAGGTGTTCGTGAGTATTAAAATTCAAATGTCTCACCAGTTGTAGTTCCTTTTAAAATCCTCTCTTTGAGAAACCTTTCTAGTTTCGGCAATATTTCAGCTTCCCAGAGTGTTGCCATGGAGATACAGTTATTGTTATTAGTAAAGGAGACAGTCAATAAGCCTGTCCTTCAATCAGTGAATAAGTTATACTGCCTTTATACTGCTTGATTAGGACTATTTAGTCCCTCATTATCCCAGCAGTAAGCCCAAGACCTTGGTTCCATCAATGTTGGACTGCGTTCCGCCAGGGTTTAATAAAGTTTTTTGCCCTAAAATACAGTAAATAGTATTTGGAACAAAAATAAAAAAGTTTTAGAGCGCGCGTAACTTTGTAAAAATTACAAAAAAGATTTTACAAAATATATCATAAAAATAGAACGCAAATGACTACTGCCAGTAGTGGGATTTTGTTTACTCTGAGAGAAAAAATATCTTGGTAAAAATCTCGAAACTGAGGTATTAATACCTTTTCGTTGGTAATTTCAGCAAATAGAGTTGCAAGCACTGAGATCATTTAACATAGAGGGAACCCGATGTATCAACATTTGCGTCCAGTAGGGACCATCAGCTAATTTCAAAATTAGTGCCGGAGTTGTAGTAATTTTTCTCTCGCGAAGGAGTGGGTACCAAAATTACCTAATGCCTGTGCCAAAATTTGTTCAGGCAAATTTCATATCATTTATTCTTTAGTTAGAACCGCCAAACGCAACTAAATGGCGGTCAAAAGGCCACCACTGACGGCACCTCACAATCGAAAATTTTGGGTGATTCCATTACTTTCCTTTCTATAGGATAAGGAAAGTAAAAATTCTATTCTTCTCAGAACTCAACTCTTCGTATCCGTACATTGCCGATGAGAATCCTGAAAAATCTCAGCATTGTAACATCAGCCAGGTGAAGGAGCAATCTCTTGTGAAAGTTCTCAGCTACAAGCAGATAGTCGGGGGAGAGCCTGCTATGAGGAAGGAATTATATGAAAATGGGCCTATTACTGTGACTTTAAATGCTCAGCTACTTCATGTAAGTGTACCTAAGCATATAGAGAACATACAAAAAAGGACATTACATTTTTATGTAACTAGCTGCGTCGTTTCAATTATTTTGAAGAATCCGGTCGAGAGTTTTCGTGAACAGACAGACAGACGAACGAAAGCCAAACTGTCCAGTACTCAAGTTAAAATAGAATCTCACTTAGTGAGGGAGCGAAGCGACCTTTAAAAAGGTGTTTGGGTAAAAATTCACGGCCAATTATGGACACAGTACTTCCTCGTGATTGGTTCACATCGTATACACTTGACAATTTACCGACCTCAGTGGCTCTATCGATAAGGCGACGGACTTGTGACCTGGAGGTCGGTGGTTGAAATCCCGGTTTCAGCGTAGAATTTGTAAAGCGAGTTTGAGTAGTTGTGATATCACGAAAGTGATTAACACAAATATGAAGAAAAAAAATCTTACACTTGGCAATTTTGAGATTTTATACTAAATCACTTGTATCTCCAAAACCGCTAAACTGGTTTTCTTCAAATATATTTTTTCATGGTAGAATACCGTTTTTAAATTCTAGAATCTGGATCATTCTAGAATGTCTAGATCCGTTGTTACATTCTACTCGTAGACGTTATTTTTGCACTTGTTTGTCCAAAATTTCTTAAATATCAGAGCTTAACCATATTTCATTAAAAAATGAATTATAAATGCACTGTGTAAAACACTAATATGCATGTATATACGAAATCTCATCAAAATCAGGTGTACCGTTCACGAGATATAAGCGTAAAAGTTAAAGGTAAGGCGCATGATCTCTATCTCTAAGAACCACTAGTGCGAAGCTCATGATTTTAAAATTTTGTTCCCTATCTTCACATTTTCATTAAAACTCTCAAAAATGTTCTAAAATATTTAACCGAACACAGTGAGAGAGCGAAGCGACCTCACTAAGTGAGGTTCTGTTTTAACTTGCATACTGGACGAATTGGCTTTTGTTTGTCTGTCTGTGTGTATGTCCGTGTGTCTGTCTGTTCCGCGATTACTTTCGACCGGATTCTTCAAAATTGTTGAAATTTAGTATACATATTTATTGAGGCTCTAAAATTTTACCATTAGTGTTTGAGCTGATTCGGGCCACCCGTGGGAGGGGCCAAATGGGGGCCGTTTTGGTGAAAATTGAAAACGATTTTTCTATTTTTATTGAACCAAGCAAGGCTTCAAATTTTGTAGAGTCTTTGAGAAAATATATTTGAGTTCATTAGTGAAATTTTGTGATCATGAAAGCTAAGAGGGCCGAACTGAGGTAAAAATTGACAAAGGCCAAAGAAAAGTCTTGAAAAAAAAAAAAAAAAAAAAAAACACGGATCAGCTTTTCGACAATCACCTGATAAAATATAAGGTTTAGCTAAGATTGATATGGCATGATATGGCCCTTAGTGTATGTTCTGAAATATTCAGGTCTTTTACATGCTTAGAGTTTGATGTAGGTATACTTTTTTCGACTAAATTAATCATGTAAAGCAACATCAAGCTAGGCTAAGAAATGCGTCTAATACATTTTGTCAAATCAAGCTGAAAAGGTCAGTATTATTTGTTATTAGGTTCATATTAGAAATCCAAAGTAATGTTAGGTAGGTATTTGTAATATTTTATATGAAAACTAGGATTCTTTAAATTTTCACTCACCGACTTAAGTTTCGCCTAGGCTCGTAGGCTTGATCACGATTACTAACTAGTTGTTTTTTAATGTTGCTGTGAATATATAGGTTCTATGTGTTTTTTATGAATACGTAGGTATGACCCGTAGAAGCATTAAAACAAGAACTGAAGAACACCTTGCAGCTGCCAGAAACAACACCCTAGGAAGATCTAACTATGCAGACCACCTCATTAATGATAAACACGACCTTAAGAAAACAAAAGTAGACCTCCTATATAAAGGTAATAAGTTCCGAGAAACCATGTGCCATGAACAGATATACATCCATCGATCTATAGAAACAAATATGAATTTAAATGCTGTAATAGACACATTGCCATATCTGGTCTTTAAGAAACACACAGAACCTATATCTTCACAGCAACATTAAAAACCAACTAGTTAGTCATCGTGATCAAGCCTACGAGCCTAGGCGAAACTTAAGTCGGTGAGTGAAAATTTAAAGAATCCTAGTTTTATATAAAATATTACATATATGAAATGATCAGGGTATGTTCCTTATTCGTTTATTATGCTAAAAAAATCTCTTTATTTTTCTGTACCAGATCATGTTGAGCACCGCCGACTTTCTAGAATCCTAAAATTTTACATTATTATATTAGGTGCTCAATCTTCTAATTTCAGCATTACCACGGTGGCATTGCTGACTATAGCAGTCAAGAGTGTATTGCTTTTTGGTACTTCAGAAACCATGCAGTACTGATTGTTGGCTATGGACAAGAGAAAGATACCGGTATGTAAAGTTATAATCAATATACTTACTTAGTTTACGTGCCCGGTATAACATAACTTTCAAATATTCTGCTACCTCTATGGCTTTTTCATTTGCTAGGATCAGTTCTGCCTACAGATTCAAGTCAACATATCACAAAGAAGAGAATGCTGGAGAGTTTGTTCTTGTCCGCAGTTACACTTAGAATTATCTTCGTACCCCCATTTCTTTAGATTGGTTTTACATTGTGACACGCTGGATCTCAAGTGGTTTAAAGATTTCCAAGTAATGTAAGGCAGTAGCCTGTTCCAGAAACACTTTCCAATCTCTCATAATCGCCACATCTCCCTTTCAACTACCACACAATTAACTCTGATTGGAATTTGAACGCAATAACCAATCACAGTGCATTAGTGTGACAGTTGAAACGAAGATTCGAGGAATTTGAGAGTTGAGAGTGTTTGCCACTACCAGTTGGTTTGAGACATCCAGTGATTGTTCGCATAGCTTGGTTCACAGCTGTATCCACTTGTTTGGCGTGGTATAATTTACGCCATACTGGAGCCATAATTATATCCGCAGCTAATCCAACTATTTGTTTGGGATTTTTTTTTTTGGAAATGGTTCAATATATCATTAGCAGGCCGTTGTCTGTATGTTTCAGGACCAACCTATATTAGTATAGTGACAGTAAAGTTATAAGAGCGTAAGAGCCATAAGGCTGCTCAAACTGCCCATATTCAAAATCAGAGATTTCCAATTCTACAAAAATACACTCATAATTACCATCTTATTTATTTTTTTATTTATAAACAATTGGACCAAGCTTTATTTACATTTTTTTTTTATATACAGTGAACATGGTAATAAGTTGTGAAATAAATAAAAACAAAGCTTGATCAAGGGTGGTGATAATGCCTTCGGCACTCTCTTCCACACTACCCTTGATTACAGGAAACAAAAACAGTTGGAAAAATACATAAGAAAATATTTACAATTAAAATACAATATAAACAATTAATATTTGGGAAAAGAAGGGAATTATTAATTACCATCTTATTAATTGTTTCTATTTCAGACGGTGAAATAAAGCCCTACTGGATAGTCAAGAATAGTTATAACGCAACTTGGGGAGAGAAGGTATGTTATCATTTAATTGTTATCAAATTTATCTTATATTATCAGTAGTACCTCATTATTGCAGGCAGATTAAGTCAGTCATAAATCTCCTGTGTTTCATAAGTGGTTCATTATTCAATCTAGGATCTATTTCATAACAATTCAATCTAGGATCAAGCATTATGGACTCATTAGCTAGGCTAAATTAACTTTTTGAAATATCAATTTATAAGTCTTCCATAGTCCGCACTAGAGATAAAATAATAATGCAACAGTGTAGAAACATTAACAACACTTGGGGCGAAATTCATAGTTAAGAAATAATCTCTCAAATACAAATTTTAGTAAGAATTCCACTCACAAGTAAGATTTTTTTCAGTTGAGTGGAATTTTCGTACTCTTAGCGCAATAAAAAAATGCCAGACTCCGTGGCGTAACGGTTGTGACTACTGCCCGTAGTCCAGAGATCCTGAATTCGATCTCCGGTCGGAGCAGATTTTTCACACAGATAATTCTGTTCCCTCCATACATGTGAGTCTGGCATTTCCAGCCCTACACAGGCTGGGTGAGGTTAATATGGGTACCTGGTACGATTTCCACCAAAATGAGTAAAAAATCCCCGTCCTAATCCAGGACGTTAAATCAAATAGAATCGTTGGCGTTAGAAAGGGCATCCAGCCGTAAAAATGTGCCAAAACCAACCAACCTCAACCATGAGTTTGAACAAGTCGACCCTGCTTGAGCGGAATGAGACAGAGTAAAAGAAGAATGATAATGGTTCAAAAAAGCTGACATCTTGTATTGAGAGTGAATTTTTATCACGTGCTGATAGTTTAAATAGGTAAGGCGTAATTAAACATAGTCTATATATATTTTTTTAACTTGAGGGGCGTGTCACACCGTTAGAAAGCATTTTTGTACCTTTTGTTATAGAGTTGACCCCCCTTGAATGGTCCTTAACCCTTTGACGCCGAGCGTGTTGTTTTCGACACAGGTACTTTGAGATTCAATAATTATTCACTAGAATACAGTATCATTATCGTTTCAGTGTGAAACAGTTCCTTGACTTCTTATCTTCAAATCCATCCAGCGCGATTTTTGAATTGTTTTGCTTACATTTCTAAATTTTCATTTGTTGCTGAGATTTCGAGAGTGCATCATCGCATGGAGTTTTTACCGACTTTGATAAGTTATTTCTTGTGTTTCCTGGTTGATTATATTACTGAAAAAATTAATAGAGGTACCTAGCTAATATGCTTATTAACATATATTTTTAAAGAAAATTGTAATAATTAATTGGTAGGTAGCTGATTTTGTCCAATTTTCTGGCGTGTCGAAAACGACACATCCGGTATTAAAAGAACGTTTTTTCCAAAGAAATAATTTTACTGTTTTTTCCTGATTTCTTCTGATTTTAGATTGATTATTGAGTCAAAACTAGGAAAATGAGTGACAATATACCACTACGCAGCTAATGCTAGATCCAGCCCTCCTATTGTAGCTCCCATTCCTATCACAAGTGCAGCTAGTGCTAGTCCCAGCCCT
Organism: Bactericera cockerelli; assembly: GCA_024516035.1. NCBI lineage: Eukaryota > Metazoa > Arthropoda > Insecta > Hemiptera > Triozidae > Bactericera > Bactericera cockerelli. Next base: position 21,114,729 of record CM044967.1, on the reverse strand, counting down.
CCTATTGTAGCTCCCATTCCTATCACAACTGCAGCTAGTGCTAGACCCAGCCCTCCTATATTGTAGCTCCCATTCCTATCACAAGTGCAGCTAGTGCTAGACCCAGCCCTCCTATTGTAGCTCCCATTCCTATCACAACTGCAGCTAGTGCCAGACCCAGCCCTCCTATTGTAGCTCCCATTCCTATCACAACTGCAGCTAGTGCTAGACCCAGCCCACCTATTTTAGCTCCCATTCCTATCACAACTGCAGCTAGTGCTAGACTTAGCCCACCTATTGTAGCGCCTATTCCCATTCCCATCATCACTAACGTTCTCCTTAAAATACTCGTTTTAAACTCACTAAAATATCGTCATTTTATACTTTTTTAACAAAATCAGTTTTTTCTACATTCTTGTTCCTTTAAAGCCCGGTGTGTCGTTTTCGACACGGATTCATAACTTTTTACCGGTAAAAGCTAGAAAGCTGAAACCAACGGCAAAAGTCTTAGAAAACCATCAGGATGAAAAAAAAGTTGGTTGCGATTTTTTTCCCCCGGCCAAATTAATTCCGGCGTCAAAGGGTTAATATATGTGGTAACGGATTAACCTACTTTTGTTGAATCACCCTGTATTGAAAATTGCAAAATATTTAGTGGTTATTAAGTCACGATAATTGTGACTCGCATATATTATTCAATGGTAACATTCTTACTTTTCTATTTCCCCAGGGTTACTTCAGAATGAGGAGAGGCAAGAATACGTGTGGAATAGAAAGCGTTCCATGGGTGGCGGAAACCAACTGAATTTTTCCAACTCTCTGCGTCAACCTCTCAACCACTTGGACCGTCTAGGAAGACAGCATATGAATATAATTATTTAGCCCACATTCTTTACCAGTTACAATTTTAAATAAAATGTCACCTACTTAATAATGGTTTTATTAAAATACATATTCTGATCTTCTTCTTGTTCCTATGTACTGTTGTACTTTTCAGGAACGTTTCTTTTTCTATAATATACAGGGTGAGCATAAAGTCTCACCCCACCCCCCGTATCTCAAGAATGGCTCAAAATACAAGAAAACGCAAAAACCCGTATTCTTTAATTTTTAGGAGGATTAATTTTCAGCCAATAAGAATTTGCCTACACGGCCCCAGTCAGGCTGGGCATGGACCAACTTTAAAATCTTAAATAGAATAGTATGTCTTGTGGCATATTGTTTTAAAGGTCTCATAAAGAGAAGTTCATTACAATAAATTTCAGTGAGCTACAACTTACCGTTCTTGAGATACAGGGTCGGAGAGAGAAAAAAAAACCTAGGGTCATTTCTGAGGAAACTTTGACATTTGTTACCGTTTGCGCTATTGTATTGATAACACATGTTGGCACTATAATAGACACTTAATTTTTCCGCGCAATCAGGACTAAAACACGTACATACTAGTATTTCCCTAAAAGCAGTTTGTTTTTCTTGGACTTTTCTCATTTATAGTTATTTCTATTTAGTAGAATTGTATGATTTTATCTGTGGTGAGAGTCACCTTGGCCTAACGGTAGCATGCTCGGCTTGCACTCCAGGTGACCCGGGTTCGAATCCTGGCGGGGTCGGAGTTTTTCGGCTCTGTACTTTGGATTTCGGGGTCTACCCTAGCCTCGTGAGGATAATTGGGGTAGTTGTAGAGTGGGCAACGACCAGTGGCGGCATTACGAGATTGATATTGGAATATGATGGTTGGTTGGAGATATATGATACATAAGCAACAAGCATTAGTGCTCGTAATGTCGATGCTACCCACTAAAAATTGTGACATAGTAACACAAATAACTATCTTTTTTATCTTTATCTTTTTTTGTGGTGAAGCACAAGAACTCTTCACAATTTTAGTGGGTACCGCAGCATTACTAAGAGCCTCCTTTACTTTTCGAATTCTATTACATTAATTTCATTTTACTCTGGTAATGCCGCCACTGGTTGTTACTCATACAAGTATAGAGCAGAAAAATTCCTGCCCCGCTGAGGATCGAACCCATGTCACCATACGTGCAATGTCTAGCGCGCTAACTCACTCTGCCACGGTGACTACTAATTTCTATTGAGTATTTAGCCGCTGGTCAAAAAAATAAAAAATATTCGGTCTTGAACTGTCCTACATATCCCTAACCAATGAAATAAATATTTCTCATATAACGTGTGTATTTCTTGTTGGACAAAAACATTTTTCATATTTTTTTCTGAGGAAATCACACAAAAATTGGTACAGAATTGAATGAAGTACTAGTCATTGTCGACCTTTCCCTTACAGGGTGTACAAAAAAACTGTTTTCAATGATTTTTTCAAAATTCATTATTTTGGATTAATCGTAATATTGTCTTGCTTTATATTGATCCTCATTCCTTCTTCTCTCAGAATTTTGAGCTTTGATGGACACGTCATTATTCCTCTGAATCCAAAATAATGAATTTGAAAAAATCATTGAAAAACAGGTCGAAAAAAAAAAGGTCGACAGTAGGCCGGAGTGAAAAAAATAATTTTGGAATTTGAAAACGCCTAATATGTCAAAAGTTGTGATTTTGTGAGTAGATCAATCCCTGAAAGTTTCAAAAATTAAAAAAATGATCTTGAGTCTCCACATTGAGCTTAAAGTTTTAGCTATTTTTGAGTATGCAATTTGAAGGGGCAACATAGTTTTTTACCCTTTATTGACCTCTGACATGAAAAGTTTTCATTTTACAAAAAAAGTATTGTATTAAATTGTACTGAGAACAATTTTCTGTATCATTTAGTATCATAAAACGTCTCTCTATGATTTACAGTTAAAGAGATAGAACACTAATAGTTATTACTCTTGTTGAAAACTTATGAAAATTATAATTTTTGGGACACTCCGCTTCTAAAAAATCATAAAATTATTATTATCTAATATGATAACGAGTATCATATGTATTAAAGACATTACCAGAAAGAACAAACAATGAATAGTACTAAATTAAGGATCAAAGGTTTTATATTTTCAAATGATTATCATTCATTTTATGTATTACCAAAAAAATCTTTTTTGTGCTACACACAGGAATATTTTTACGGCTCTTTTGTCGAGCACGTATAAATCGGTCTCGAGCAACTTCGCCACAAACAGATTGTGATGCCTCAGTTACCATTACCAGCCTGATACGCCTTTCCACAGCTTGACTGTGGCTGCTGGCATGGGAGTTTGAGAGCATCGAACTCCGTTTGGGATCGGATGAGGCATATAATTTCCTCATCAGTCAGGTTCAAGGTGGCAGCTGGATCCAGTGGATTTTCCCAACTGATATATGAGGTTGAAGTAGTCATCAGCTTCAAAATTATGAGGAGACAATTGGGGCTGGGGGACTTAAAACATAGAGGAGACCAGCAGTCTGGCTGGGTGACTATAAACAGGGAGTAGACCAGCATTGGCTTGGTTCGGAGGGTCCTTGTCAATTAATAGACTCCTTGTAAAGACAGTGGTAGGAGGGCTGAATCATTCCTCCATTGTCTGGCTACCATCGTTCACATTATCTTTATGAAGCTTGCGGGATTTTAAAATTCTACCCAATGCTTGTTCTCGCACATTAGAGCGCGAATCCTTAATTATAATAACACACTTTAGTGAAGGTAATCACCGAGCGAGGTTAGTGCTCAAAGCATTTTCTACCACCTAACCCTCAGAGTCTTATTATTATGTGGTCACAAACACAAATTAATGAGGAAAAGTTCATTCACTGGGTGGGATTCGAACCAACGAATCCCTCCGCTAATACCTGGTTTACCAGACTAGTGCGTTAACCACTTGACTAAAAGTGCACCTTAGCATTGCAAGAAGTACAAGTTGAAAAGTTATCATATTTGTGTTAATCAATTTCGTGATATCACAACTACTCAAACTTGCTTTACTAATTCTACGCTGAAACCGGACATGAACCACCGACCTCTAGGTTACAAGTCCGCAACCTTATCGATCAAGCTACTTGGTCAGTTTGCGAGAAGAGTATTTTCAAAGTAAGCGAAATACGCGTTTCTCTGTATCACATCAAACATAAGTCTTTTGTATTGTATAGACAAGAAAGAACATTTCTCAATCATTTTAAATAAATGCATGGGCCTTTCTGAGCTATTTTTTTTTTTATTTAAAACCACGACGGGGCAATCACTTTCATTATGTAATCAGCAAGAAGTTATATCTTTTACATGAAGTGCCTCAATAACGCTTTGTAGGAAAAGAGGGCCAAATATTAAAAACTTTCAGTAGGGCGGCTGCAAATTAAAAAAAAAAAACAATTTAAAGTTATAATTAAAAGATTTAATACATGTAATATTAACTATCAATCAAAACGATTATTATTCTTAGGTAATACTGATATGGAATGGGTATTTCACTTCATAAAAAAATTAGTTAGTTATTTTATTTAAACAACCAAGTCAACCTAGAAAAATTTGATCCGTAATATCCGTAGTTAAGTTCTAACGAATACACAAATTAATTTGAACAATCATTTTCACATAGAAAGAAAGATCTGAAAACTCAGTTTTGTACTTTTTTAATTACAAAGCTACAAATTGGAGACGAGACCGGACAAGAACAAGCGAGAAAATGTCAGTAAGCATTAAATTTATTTTCGCGCACAGTTACCTACATAGATTTTATATACATACATGTTACTTGTGCTCGTATAATGTAGGAAGATGTCTTAAATAACCAACTAAATATAGATAACAACGTAAATCTTTTATCCTGAAAAAAGTAGGCCCGAGTTGTACCAGCACCTATGATATGGACTAATAACCTACCATATTATTATCATTTTCCGAAGTTTCTGCTAGAGTTACAATTGTTTATGTTCTAGCTCATAGATAGTACATCATAGAGAGAAGTTTCAAGGAATTAAAATATAGAAAAAATTGTTTACAACATAATTTTATTCATTATCTTTTTTTGTATAATGAACACTTTTCATGTTAGACGTGCTTCAAGTGCAAAAACCGATGATGCCCCTTCAAATTGCATAGGTACTCAAAAATAGCAAAAACTTTAAGCTCAATGTGGAGACTCAAGATCATTTTTTTAATTTTTGAAACTTTCAGGGATTGATCTACTCACAAAATCACAACTTTTGACATATTAGGCGTTTTCAAATTCCAAAATTATTTTTTTACCCCCCTGTTTCACTCCGGCCTAGTCGACAGTGACAAGTACTTCATTCAATTTTGAAAATTGGCTTCCATGTCTTTGCTATCTCTGTACCAATTTTTTGTGAGTTCCGCAATTAGAAAAAACATGAAAAATTTTTTGTCCAACAAGAAATACACACGGTATACGAAAAAAAACCTATGCGTTCCGCTAAATTTGTCACTCATAGCCCCTGGTATCAAGTTGAAACATCAGCAATACTTGGAGTTGTTGGGTTGTCCTATATCTGAGTCCCCGGTTGTCCCCGTCCAGATGAGGATGTTAAAACCAAATAGAATCGTTGGCGTTAGGAACGTCATCCAGTTATAATAAACGTGTTCCACTCTCCCAACCTCAACCATGAGAACAATGCCGACCCCAATAGCAACACAGGCTAATATGGAATAAAGGCAAGGCCTTATGGCTTACAAATGCCAGAGATTTATATTATCTGTCATAAAAATAAAATAAAAAAACTTTTTTTTAATGGAAAATGGTAATAGATATTTTAATTTAGATAATATTCTAGTTTGACGGTGGTTTAGGGGAGGCCAACTCTCATGAAAAATTCAATATCAGTTACCGTGTGGGCTGTGGTAATAGTGTGGTATTGTAAGCAAACATCCCCTAAGAGGACAGTCGGTCAGCCACGCACCGATTTGAGTTTTAGACATGGTGTTTCAGCTCTAGGGTAACAAACGAAAATGGGTAAGAGAACATAACATTCATAATAATAAAAACATTTTTTTTTTTTATGAGGTGATTTTTTATTTGGCCTTTCGTTCCGGAGGTACGGCCATTTTTCTGTTTTTAAAACAACAACAAAAAAACGTCATAACTCCTACATAAGTGAATGGATTTTAATAATCTAAACTGTGTTGAAAACATCATGTCAAAATCAGATGCATGATTTTATGTTCACACAAGAAAATAGCTATTCACCATCAACTTTTGAAAAGATGTACGATACTACTAACCCAATTTATAAAATATGGGACGTAGATCAAATAATGAGAACAACACGGATGTTTGAAAAATCAATGTTTTCCCTGAAAACTACGTAAAGAATACAAGTACGTGACATTTTATTTAAAATTGTAACTGGTAAAGAATATGGACTAATTATATTCATATGCTGTCTTCTCAGGCGGTCCAAGTGATTGAGAGGTTGACGCAGAGAGTTGGAAAAATTCAGTTGGTTTCCGCCGCCCATACATAACTTTCTATTCCACACGTATTCCTGCCTCTCCTCATTCTGAAGTAACCCTGGGGAGGTAGAAAAGTAAGAAAGTTACCATTGAATAATACATATATGTGAGAGCTACAATTATTGTGACTTAATAACCACTGGAACTCGCCTAACTTAATTACAACAACAACAACTAAATATTTGCAATTTTGCAATACAGGGTGATTCAATAAAAGTAGGTAAATCCTTTAACCACAGATATCATGGACCATTTTAAGGGGGTCAACTCTATAACAAAAGGTACAAAAATGCTTTTTAACGGTGTGACACGCCCCTCAAGTTAAAAAAAATAAATATATCGAATATTTTTAATTACGCCTTACCTAAGAAAATTGGTTACAATTTTTTGATGGTTGAATAAATTTGAATTTCGTTTCTACAATTAGAACCAATAATAACAAGGAAGTATTGGGTCCATAATTGGCAGTGTATTTTTCAATATTTCCAAATTCTTTCAATTAAAACCTTTTTATTTATATCGATAAAAAGCTATTGTCAGACAGGCAGTCTGTCTGTCTGTGGTTATGTTCTTTATTTAAACAAATCCTCACCGTTTGTCATATTTTAGTGCATACTGAGGATAGAACAAATAGTGGATAGAACCCTTGTCGTGATAAGCAAATGTATTTAAAGTGATTTTAAACCAAGATAAACAAAACAAATCAAACACCTCGGCCGAGGTGTGAAGAACGCCTATACAAAGAAAGAGACAGCCCGGCAGAGTGTAAGGTTACGGAAAACATAGTTCCCATGCATTTCATGTACTTTCAGCCAGCGAAAAGTGCAACATGAATTTCAAAAATTACGATTTTTATTGCAGAAATGGACTCTACGTTGAAAAATAAATTGATTTGACTTTTTGTTTGACTTCCTAGGCCAACGGGAACCCTATTTCCGAGACCCCCCAACAATCGTAAAAGACATGAAAAGATTCATAATTTTTTTTTTTTTTTTTCTGTTTTTTTTCATACGGATCCTTTGAGACCCGACTTCGTGTCTTTAACTTGGCACTGAAGATTAAGTGAGGAGTCTAAAGTGATCAAGATATAATGGAGATGAGCCCGGACCAAAAAAAAAATCTAAATTATAAGCGGGCGGCCGATTTGGGCGACCTCGGGTTTTGGGAGCCCAAATCGGGAATTGAAGGATAATACTATTCTAAAGTGGTATCAAATGAAAGATCTTGATGAGCAGATACCAAATTTATTGATTTAATTCCTTCATCCGGTCCACTGGGTGGCACCTGGTGGCCTTTTCATTTTCCTTGGCGGGTAGGTACTCGTACCTTCGAATCCTTAGCTTAGTGGTCAGATCTTGGCCAGTATGTATTTTTCGAGATGACCTCGCTCTCTCACTGCAAAATTTTAATGTTTAAGTTTCCAATTATTAATTTAGTTAGTTCATTTTCCGTCCGTTTCTTTAGAAGATAACTTTGTCTATTGGTAGCATGTTCGACCTGCCACCCAGTCAGCATGGGTTCGAATCCTGGCGGGGACGAAATTTTTTAGCTCTATATTTTCAATTTGGGCTTAACGTTGTTTTGTTTTTCCGATCTTTATATTTGATCTTCATGACGATCCCATTACCCTCGCGAAGAAAATTTTAGTATTTGCAGAACCGACCAATGACCTGTGGCGGCATTACGAGATTGATTTTGGACAATCATGGTTGGATGGAGATAAAATATGATGAATTAGCTCTCATAATGTCGATGCTACTCACTAAAAGTTGTGACAAAGTAGTGACTTTGGCCAAGTGGGTAGAATACTAGGCTTGCACGCACGATGACTTGGGTTCGATCCCCTTCAAGGAAGTTTTTTTTTACTCATACCTCGTGATGTATTGATAAGGGACGTCACCACCGAGTTCTCTCTCGCTCATGTTTTTATCAACACCAAATTGTCTCCCGTCGTGTCGCTTGCATTTTTACCTGATTTTATACCTACATAGTTTAGGCCTAGCATAAAAATTATAATCGAAACACCTAGGAATCATTGATATAGACCTGAGGCATGGCCTTCTATGTATTTTTCCTAACCCTATGATAAACCCAAGGGATGGCCTTCTATATGCTTACCTAACCCTACTATAAACCCGAGGCATTGCCTTCTATGTATTATCCCTAACCCTACTATATTCCTGAGGCATGGCCTTGAATGTATTTTACCTAACCCTACTATACCTTGAAGCCATTGCCTATCATTAGTTATAGATTTCAAAGATTTCCTTATAAAAGGCCGATTTTTATATAAAAAAGATGATTTTATAGTTTTCATTTTCTTAAATACCTAATGTAAATAAGCATGGTCTCATTTCCGGGAGAGATACTCGTGGTGACCCCTGCAACAAGCCGGAGAGAATTCGGGTAAGAAAAGGTCAACGGGAGAGAACTCATTACCTCACCTTGATAAGGTGATTACAAATCAATTTCTTTGGCATTTGTAAATCCAGGTGTTTTAGTGTCCCTCATAAGAAGCTCCGAGGTCTATTTAGCATTGAAAGATAAACCTAATCATGTGGAGTATAGAATCAAAAGGTCTTGCATTGCAAATTTATATATTATTTACTCACTTTGGGGACTCAGGGGGCCAAATCTGTGATCCAAATACATATTGACCTTAGAAAAATTAAATACGTACTGCTAAAACTATATCTTAAAAAAAAGACAACTTGGTACATTCACATTTTCCCAGCTTATTTACTTTTGTTATTCATAATGTTTCAGTAGTGTATGAACCTATATTTTCGTACAAAAAGAACTGATATCCCACCAAAAACACCACTTCGTGGTTAAAAAAAGAAGAACGCCTCACTCAAAAAAATGATTATAATTACCTAAAAATAAATGATATCAAATTGAGAACACCTTACTTACCCCCTCTCTTTCTATATCTCTGCACTCCTCTCTGAATTTATTCCTCTTATGTTTATCTTTCTTTATCCTTTCTAGGGGTCATCCCAAACTTGATTTGTCTTTAAATTTACTTGTTGCACGGCAATAAAAAATGGCGGTCGGGGTGTAATTTTCTCGATTCAAATCAAATAAGTTCAGCAAAATCATACTCCGATCGCCATTTTTTATTGCCGTGCAACAAGTAAATTTAAAGACAAATCAAGTTTGGGATGACCCCTAGAAAGGATAAAGAAAGATAAACATAAGAGGAATAAATTCAGAGAGGAGTGCAGAGATATAGAAAGAGAGGGGGTAAGTAAGGTGTTCTCAATTTGATATCATTTATTTTTAGGTAATTATAATCATTTTTTTGAGTGAGGCGTTCTTCTTTTTTTAACCACGAAGTGGTGTTTTTGGTGGGATTGAAGTGTCGCTCTTCATGTTTTCCAATAGTACATTTTGATTTGTTTTTATGAGCTCCCTGCTGAATGATTTCTCGTTTTAGAAAAGTGCAATCTCAATCTTTTGACTGAGTGCAATTTCAAAATATAAATTGAATGCTCAGACGATAATGCAAGCATCCATCTCAAACATTGATCCAAGCAAGGATTTTTTTATTGCGCTAAGAATACGAAAATTCCACTCAACTGAAAAAAAAATCTTACTTGTAAGTGGTATTCTTACTAAAGTTTGTATTTGAGAGATGATTTGTTGACTATGAATTTCGCCCCAAGTGTTGTTAATGTTTATACACTGTTGCATTATTATTTTATCTCTAGTGCGGACTATGGAAGACTTATAAATTGATATTTCAAAAAGTTAATTTAGCCTATAGCTAATAAGTCCATAATGCTTGATCCTAGATTGAATTGTTATGTGGTTGATTAAAAACTTATGAAACACAGGAGATATATGACTGACTTAATCTGCCTACAAAAATGAGGTACTACTGATAACATAAGATAAATTTGATAACAATTAAATGAACAACATACCTTCTCTCCCCAAGTAGCGTTATAACTATTCTTGACTATCCAGTAGGGCTTTGTCTCACCGTCTGAAATATAAAAAATTAATAAGATGGTAATTATGAGAGTATTTTTGTAGAAACGGAAAGGCTCTTACGGTCCTGAAACATACAGACAACGGCCTGCTAATGATATATTGAACCATTTCCAAAAAAGAAAAAAATCCCAAACAAATAGTTGGATTAGCTGCGGATATATGGCTCCAGTATAGCGTAAATTATGCCACACCAAACAAGTGGATACAGCTGTAAACCAAGCTATGCGAACAATCACTGGATGTCTCAAACCATCTTGTATTGGCAAACACTCTCAACTCTCAAATTCCTCGAATCTCCGTTTCAACTGTCACACTAATGCACTGTGATTGGTTATTGCGTTCAAATTCCAATCAGAGTTAATTGTGTGGTAGTTGAAAGGGAGATTTGGCGATTATGAGAATGGAGAGTGTTTCCGGAACGGGCTACTGCCTTACATTACTAAAACCAATCTGAAGAAATGGGGGTACGAAGATAATTTTAAGTGTAACTGCGGACAAGATCAAACTCTCCAGCATTCTCTTGTTTGTGATATGTTGACTTGAACCTGCAGGCAGAACTGATCCTAGCAAATGAGAAAGCCATAGAGGTAGCAGAATATTTTAAAGTTATGTAATACCGGTCACGGAAACTAAGTAAGTATATTGATTAAAAACAAGTGTGTATGATAGAATCGCAACCCCTGGCCCTGGAATCTGAGAGCTATACATACCGTAATCTTTCCCTTGTCCATAGCCTACAATCAGTACTGCATGGTGTAGGGAAGTACGATGAGGATCACACTCTTCATCGCTTAAGTCAACAATGCCACCATGGTAATGCTGAAATTAGAAGATTAAGCACCTAAAATAATATAAAATAATAGGATTCAGGAAAGTCGGCGGTGCTCAACATGATATAATTATGTAGTACAGAAAAATTAAGAGAATTTTTTAACTTAATAAACGTATAAGGAATATGCCCTGAACATTTCAGCTTGATTTGACAAAATGTGCTTAACATGATTTAGTCGAAAAAAGTATACATCGAACTCTTAGCATGTTAAGAACATACTCTGAAAATTTCAGAACATACATACATATAAAATATAATGTCCTTCTTTCTCTCTGCTTAGATACACTTACATCAAGTGGGTCAGAATTAAAACCAACAGAAATAGGACCATTCTCATACAATTCCTTCCTCATAGCAGGCTCTCCCCCGACTATCTGCTTGTAGCTGAGAACTTTCACAAGAGATTGCTCCTTCACCTGGCTGATGTTACAATGCTGAGATTCTTCTGGATTCTCTTTGGCAATGTACGGATACGAAGAGTTGAGTTCTGAGAAGAATAGAGTATTTTATTGAAATTTAAGAAAATATATAAATTATTTATTATTGTGAGGGTTTGACCACTTATTTTACCCTCCGTCTTTACCACGTTTAGCATGTGAAGAAAGAAAGTTCTTATTGAAAATCTGGCAAGTTCACTATTTGCTTTCAACTAGTGTGGAAACTCTTGATCCAGTTTGTAACTACAAATCAAGTTTATAATAAACGGGTGTGAATATTGGTTCGCCGGTGTCGGATGACACCAGTAAACCATTGTTCAATATTTGTCGAGTCGGCTTTCCTTGCCCTCAGTTCGATGGAAAGCCATCCACCTCGCCCAGTCTTCGGTCACCAGTTTCTGAGCGATTCACCTCGCGGGTACACAATCATATTGTATTTATTCGTAATTATAATTATATTAGACCATTAATTAAAAATGACTACTGTGTTTTATTCCCTCGATTTATGATTAGAATAGTATAATCAACAAAATGGTTGCGTAATCCATTTGGGCGGACGCCCAAACCAAATCGTCGTCGGGATAACCGGGAATCTCATCGGTAAGATTCCGATCCCGCAGGACCGATCATGACCGGTGGTCGGCCCACCAATATCAATCAATTTTCCTTAATTTTTCGCCACTGGTATCTATATTCTCGACTTATTAAATTTAAAGATGCTTCCTCTCCCAAGTGGCGAGATATGAAAATGGCAGCACTGTGATCGAATTAGTTAGTTAAGTATGTACGTTCATTGCGATTTTTGAAGTAAAGTTAATGAAGTGAAGAAGTTTGTGAGCGATTGTGAACTCTTTAACTTGTTGTTTTTCTTGTGACAATAAGTGAAATAATTATTTGCGCGATATTTCCAGCGTTTTTAATCACAGCTATCTACGAACCTAGCCATCTTAACTTACATTTTACATATTTTGAAATTTCCATTTGCTATGAACAAACTCTTTCACATTCAATTCACTTTTTCAAGGATGGAATCCGAAAGAGTTTGTTCACGTCTGTGTTAGTAGTCGATAACTCAGTGGTAAAGGTTGTATTCTGTGAATTCAGAGATTCCAGAGGTCGCGGGTGCAACACCTAACCGGGACATGACAAGTTATTCTCCCCTTTTGGAATTTTTACCACATAAGAGTAGGTACATCTTGGACTTACTGCTGGGATAATGGCGGACTTAATAGTCTTAATCAAGCAGTATAAACAAGGCAATATTATGATTATTCACTGATTGACGAACAGCCTCATTGACTGCTTCACTAATAACAATAACTGTATCTCCATGGCAACACTCTGGGAAGCTGAAATATTGCCGAAACTAGAAAGGTTTCTCAAAGAGAGGATTTTAAAAGGAACTACAACTGGTGATACATTTGAATTTTAATACTCACGTACACCCCCCGCTTTCTTGATGTAATCAAAAGCTACGGGCATTAGCCCACCCCAACAACCTTCATCTTGATTGTCACAATCCATGAGCTCTGGAACATAAAAGGATAATTGAGTAATGAGTATCTAATTAAGGTTGCGCTCATCAAGTAACTTGATTTAACTGCATAACTTCGAATTAGTCTTTAGAAGATCAATTGCTCAAGAAATTGAACTGAAGTCAATATCTATTCTGTTTTTTTTTTTTTTTCAATATCTAAAAAAAAGGAAAATATTTGAATATTTTTTATGTTAAAAAAATGTCATGCATTTTTCGATATCTTCAACCGTTGTGCCAAAATATCCGCCGAAAAGTGTATTTCTTTGTACTTTGGTGGATTTTGGCGTTCTTGACTAAACGACGGAGAAATGTATGAAAATTGACTCATAAAAACTCATAAATGTATGAAAATTGACCCCGTTGGTAAAACTCAGAAATCAAATATAGTTTTGGTATAAATATATCAAGTTTAGAATGACACCTAGCAAGAAAAAATAAATATAACATAAGAGGAACAAATGCAGATAGGAGTGCAGAGAAATAGAAAACGTGGGTTTAAAGGTGTTTTTCTTTTGATATCATTTATTTTTAGCTTTACTACCAACTCATTTTTTTTAGTAAGCGTTCTTCCTTTTGCAACCACGAAGTGGTGTTTTTGGGGGATTATGAATTATACAAAGACCATGCAGAGTATCAATAGACTTACGTTGTTCGGACAAATCCACCAGCTTCTTTGTTTTGATAGCATGTCGAGATTCAATACAACCAATGGTAGAGAACGTCCAACATGAACCACATCTGAAATGCAGAATAAAATACTCGTACTTTTTTTAACTTTTATAACATAAGATTTTATTTATTATAATTGTGAGTAAACAATACAAAGTAATATAGCAGTTGGTATACAAATCAAAATTAAAAATTACAAGCTAGTTCATCTAAATCAAGTGGGAACTATTGACATTACATTTACAAGATCACGTTCACCAGCACATCTCCAAAACTTGATTTTGGTCAGTTGTAATGTAAGCCACCAAAGAATACGCCTGAGATCATCAAACTAGATTTTATCACCAAAACTTAATTTTGGTTGACTGTAATAGATGCCACCAGTGGAAGAACATACATCGTCGCTTAAGAAGAGGTACCTCGTAAGTCCGAATTTTTCGATAATACGTTTTTGGTATCGTTGGAATCGGAAAAAAATATCGATTTTTTAAAAATCGGTTTTATATGACCATTCAAATACAAAAAATGCCGCAATAATCGATTAAAGTTTACCTCGTAAATCGATATTTTTGTTTTGAAGAAAATTTCTGGTGAGACCTCGTATCTCCAATCAGTAATATATGTGTATTGTGTAAAATAAATCAGAGATACGAGGTACCTCTACAAAAAATGCACACATGCTTTTCTGAAAATTTTACAAGAATCACTTGAGAGGTACCTCGTATGTCCGATATCTCGTAAAAATACAAGTTTTATCAAAAAAGTAGTAATTTCAATCGATAAAACGGGTATATGTTTATGGTTAAACTGATTTTTTTATTTTTTTTAAACCTGCCCACAACTTTATAATCAGTTTTTACTGTCTCCTGAAAAGTTCAAAAATCGGACTTACGAGGTACCTCTTCTTAAGCGACGACATATTACCTAAACTTATTTTTATCTCCAAGACTTGGTTCTGGTCATTTGTGATATGAACCACCAAAGGAACAACCTATCAAAGAACTTATATTTACAATCAAAACTCAGTTTTGTTCAAATTTAATGAAAGCTACAAAAGGGGAAAGAAAAAGTCTGATGAAGATAAAAGAAAACTCGTAGAACTACCTCGTTTAAAATACCGAGGTATACTTTTTGATATGTTGAGATACAATATCATTAAGAAAAAATATCTTGTCCTGTCATTTGATTAATACAAACTTTTTAGTAAAATAGCTCTCGACTAACTTTGTTTCTTCTTCTTTCACTTGGTCTTTTGGAAATTTACTTGGGGTCGGAATTTGCTTCATGAATCATTTCCATTCTATCTAGTTCCTCATGCTTTTCCACTTGTCTCTCCATCTCATCTTAGGTATCTCTAGGGTCTGCGTTTTTTGATATTTTGAGCCTTTTTTGAGAAACCCAGTCCTGGGTGAGACTTTATGGCAGCCTTGTATATATTTCTCCTGCATACCTACCTAAATCCACTTTTTTTAAACGCCTAAATTAAATATCAAACATACTCTAATTGATCTTTGACTCTTGTAACAGCATTTTTGGATCTCCAGTCAAAGCTCTCAGGCAAGGCACTCACGTCAACTTCAACTGTGCCATTGAGAGCTTCCTCCTCAGTGGGCGTAGGAGATGTGATTCTTAGTCCTCTCATACGTTGAAATTGGTCATCTGAAAGGAATAATAGAGCAGTGATCTGAAGAGAATGATGTAACATTCCATTATTCTCATTTCTTATGGAACAAACAATCAACAAGGGTTCACACAGAAAATTCTGTTCCCACCAAACACGTGATGCCCAGTATGTTATTGGCCCTACCCAAGCTGGGTGAGGTTATTGTCGAAAGCTGGTACAATTCCCAGCGAATTGAGGGTAAAACCAACTATCTCAAATCAGGACGAACCAAATAGAATAAATGGACATGCAAGGAGCCTTTTCATTGGATCTGGGCGTCCTTACACTCCCCCAGCACCGTGATATAGGTATTATTATTTTAACCAGGGTTAACAAATGATATAGATTTCTTGTGAAGAGTGTGCCGTATGTTTGAATAATTGACCGTGACTGTGTTGTTTGTTACCCGATCATTATTTGAGCTCAATAAGTGTAAACACAGCAGGTAGAACTAGACATCTAGACAAGTCCATCTGAGCGTGAGCAAAGTCGCCAACTACAATTTCTACTATTCAATCAGGTAATAATTAAGTTGTGAGGTCCACACAGATATTACAAGAGAGTAATGGTCATTTTGACATTAGTTTTTTTTCATACTCGTCAAGGGAAAAATAATTAATGATATCTGAGTTTAGTAGTCACCGTGGCAGAGTGAGTTAGCGCGCTAGGCATTGCACGCACGGTGACCGGGGTTCGATTCCCGGCGGGGCAGGAATTTTTCTGCTCTGTACTTGGATGTTCGGGGTCCACTCATACCTCGTGAGGAAAAATGAGTAGTTACTTGTATGAGTAACGACCAGTGGCGGCTTTACCAGAGTAAAAAGAAATGAATGTAATAGAATAGTTCGAGAAGTAAAGGAGGCTCTTAGTAATGCTGCGCTACCCACAAAAATTGTGAAGAGGCCTTGAGCTTCACCTCAAAAAAAAAAAAAATAATAATAATTGATATCTATTTTTTTGGAATCGTGGCACTCTGTGAATCCAGAGGTCCGCTGGTGTAAAATCAACCCCGTACATGACAATTTAACTTCCCACTTGGGATTTTTACCACCTAATAGTCCTAGCTTACTGCTGGAATAATGGGAGACTTTAAAGTTATGTCTGTTGGTGTCTGTAGGCAGTTGATGTCTGACTTTTCTTTTCCTTGCAACTACTATCAACTTTTACCTACAACATTTTTTGCTCTTTGTGCTCTGAACTTTGATTGAAGCCTGTGAAAAGAATATTCTGTAGCGTTCTAACCTGAATAATCGGAAAACTGGTTGATCCCATATGTGGCTGTTCCTCTGTCTAGTTTCTGAATCTCCTTCGCTCTGGCGACATTTTTCTTGAAATAGGTGACTCGCTGAAACAACTCGGTCTGGCTTGAGTAGACCCTATTGAAGTCTCGCATGAAGGACACAAACTCCCCATTCACATTGCTCGCTTCCGACTGAAAACGTGAAGAAAGAATCCAACAATATTGGGGGACAAATAAGGGTCATCAGATTTATACCTTCCAATCTATTGAATAAGTATTGTAAAAATTCATTTAAATATTATAAAAATAACCTCACCTGGTTTGGGTCACTGCTGAGAATATCCTGCGCCTTCCTGTAGTCAATGGCATCACTGCAGTCTCCACTGGGGCACAGCAGAGTGAGAACCAAACTCACCGCACTCAACTTACTAACCCTTGCAACAACCATCATGGTTTCTTCTACAGATAGGTAATGAAATAATTATGTGATTTTTCTACTTATATAATAGTTAGATTTGACAGTAAAAAGGGACTTGAGATTATTTTAAAGTGGTTCTTACCTGATTGCTGTCCTATTATAATAAATTTTCCTGTGTCAAAGAAAATATGAACTACTCTCTACACACTGTCAATCAATTGCTATTTTATGATTTGTAGTGGTAAAGCTACTTCGGCCCCATGACATTTTAATGTTCTCTCACCGTGCCATTGTGCCAGTGAAAATAAAAAATTTAGATACCTAACTATCTTCTTTTTCTTTGCCTTTTCCCGTTCCATCTACCTATAAGAATAGTGAAACAAGAGCTGGGTACTGGGTAGTAAGCAGAGTCCGGCAAATATGTCGTTCATTTTTCAATGAGATCAGGATTCGAACTCATTTCAATATAAAGTACGAGTCGGTCATAATTAATTGCCAAACGCTAACACTGTGAGACAAACTTTTGCCCTCAGAGGACACCGGCCTTGTTATTTGATCCACTAATACGTGGTCGTCAGCCTTTTTAGATAAAAAAAAAATGACAAGTTTCGCTTTTTCGTTATGCTGACATTGCTGAGATACCTACCCGTCAAATTTTGAAAAATAATGGGCCGTAATTATATAAAAGCAAAAGCTTTTCCTTGCGATATTTGAGGGAATTGTTTCAGTCGGTAGGCCCTTTCATAAAGTTTCGAGAGCTTGGAAGTTGATTGTACATGGATGGATATTCAGCTGATATTTTCCTTTTATTAGTAACTGTTCTAACTTACACATGGAGGAAATGTTTGTGAGCAAAAGGAAATATGTACGGAAAAGAGCAATATTTATTATACCTTTTTCTTAGACTTTTTGCTTTTACTTCTAGATTACATTTACTTTCCTTACAAATTTGAATGGTTTTTTTTTCTCATTTATTTGAGTACCTATATGATCACACTGACCATGACCATACAACAATAAGACCCTGAGGATTAGGTGGTAGAAAATGCTTTGAGCATTAACATCGTCTGGAGGTTACCTTCCACTAAAGAGTAGAAGTAGGTATTAATTGATTGATTAAAATTATATATCAAAATGTTTCTCCTTTGAAGAGAGTTGATGTTGAGGGTTCAGGTTTTTCAAAGGTTTTTACTTTCTTTGTTGTTGTTCAATTTGTTGAGAGAACAATTTTTGACGAGGTTGAGTGCCAGTAATTATTACTTGGTTAGTCTAGTTCAATAAGCCTTCAACTTCAAAAGTTATGAAGAAAAAGATAGAAGGATAAGGAGATATTCTTTTACGTATTCACAATCATTCCCTTTTGCTCGCAAACATTTGGTTTTGTTCACAAGCAATTGCTCCATGTTTGAGTTAGAAATGCTATTAGAAGGAAAAGGTCAGCTTTTCTTTTACCATTGATTTTTCAGTATTGATAACAATCAACCCCTTAGGTAGAGATAAGAATGACTCTTGGTCAGGCACAGATTTCAGTTTAATAGAAATTTGTGATAGATAGGTTCCGCCGTAACTACAAATAAGACAATGTGACATTTAATACTTTTCATTATGATAGTAAAATTTTGTAAGTATATTAAGCAGTAGTAAAATATATCACAGACTGATAAGGTGTTTGATTTTTATTATATGACTAGCGGGTTACACCCGCCGCTTCGCCAGCCCATCAAACACACACAACGCACACACACACCCACCCACACACACACATCCACACACACACACATCCACACACACCCACACACACGCACACACACGCACACACCCACACACCACACACACACACACACATACACACACCACACACACACACACACACACCACACACCACACACACACACACACCACACACACACACCACAACACACACACCACACACCACACACACACACACACACACACACCACACACACCACACACACACACACACACACACACACACACACACCACACACACACACCACACACACACACACACACACACACACACACACACACACCACACACACACACACACCACACACACACACACACACACACACCACACACACACACACCACACACACACACACACACACACACACACCACACACCACACACACACACACACACACCACACACACACACACACACCACACACACACACACACACACCACACACACACACACACACACCACACACACACACACAAAAATGTCATTTAGGTTTGAAAAAAAAACCTGAATATTTTTTGTCGCCCATCTATTTGCTGGCCTTCCCCGGCGTAGCTCAAGAATGGCTCATCAGAATTTCGCGATCAATATGTCAAATGAAAGCCTAAACCCTTGCCTAAAACTTTTTCGCTCTGAGTTGATAGGTCGTCACTTCAAATTTCGAGAAAAAATGTCATTTAGGTCAAAAAACGTGAATATTTTACATGTTACCCATCCATTTTTTTTACCTTACCCGGCGTAGCTCAAGAACGGCTCATCAGAAATTCGCGATCGATATGTCAATTGAAAGCTCAAACCCTTGCCTAAAACTTTTTCGCTTTGAGTTGATAGGTCGTCGCGACAAATTTCGAGAAAAAATGTCATTTATGTCAAAAAACGTGCATTTTTTTTGCGTCACCCATCCATTTTTATCCTTACTCATTGTAGCTTAACCTCAGGGAGATATAATCTAGCCTAGAAGAATTTCCTGATCCAAGCGGACCTATGTGCAAAATTTCAGGTTTCTCGGTCAAACGGTGTGGATTTGTATAAAGAACATACATACACACATACATACACACATACATACATACATACATACATACAGACAGCTTTCTTTTATAGATATAGATTTAGTCACTTTTATCTGAGAGCCTCTTCATGTTCTCAGAGAAAATAAATCACTCATTCGAAAATTGTTGGAAAACTAACTAGAAAACTCAATTCCAACATTTCTTGATGGGCTTCAAAATCAGACAGTATCAACCGGACCTTTATAACTACGTGTTTGGTCACAGAACGGTCCCATTAGCTTTCAGGTTGACAGAATTCATCATACAATCGAACCTATGATTTATTGGATAATTATAAGAGAAACCTATAAGAGAACAATTTCCAGGTCCAATTTTACCTCTTAATAAAGTGAAATAAATGAACTGGCATAAAAAATGCTAACCTCCGTAGCTCAATGGTTAAGAGTGATTGCTGACCAAAAAATTCTTTTCCGTTTCTGGAATAGCATGGATGTAAAGGTAAAAACCTGGTGTGACAGCACACGACTTTCTTTATCCCCCGAAAAAAAGCCAAATTCCGCCACTTTTGACTCAACTTTGGATTTAGGCTGTGGGGACCCTAAAACATGTTTTGGCACTGAAAACTGACTATCGAAAATTTTGGGTATTCCATTACTTTCCTTTTTATAGGATAAGGAAAGTAAAAAGTGCCCTGAAGTAATGCGAAAGTGGTTCCGGGCACAACTACCTTAAAACTAAAAAAGTGAAATCATCTCTTTATAAGAGAAACCTTGGCCCCGTGAGATCTCTTATATCCAGAATACAACTGTATTGAATTTGTGTGCGGCATTTGTTGTCTAGCAACGCTTTGCACTACTTTACAGCGTTTCATGATCCCTTCTACTTCCATTATCTTGAAACACTTTTATATGTTTGCGATTCAAATTTTGATGACTTCCCGATCTAAGTTTCGTCTATTTCATACACATTATCAAGGGAACTATGTTGTATTAATTTAACTATAGTCTATTTCATAGACAGTATCTATGAAATAGACGAAACTTAGGTTGGGAAAAATAAGTCATCAAAATTTGATAAACACCATGTTCAAGAAATTCTTCCATTAGAAAAAAAAAATGAAAAATCCAATCCCACTGATTAAAATCTTGCTACGCAACGCGTTGCAATACTTGCAATGCAAAGATAGAAACAAAATTTTGTTTATGTTGCACTTGGCTCAGTAGGATCCAGGGCCTAGAGGTTTTAATACCACAAACACAAAACCGTTAAGAATATCTATTTACCTATCTATGATAAGGTAAATTTCCCATTAACACGAGAGGGAAGTTTCAGGTTTGTGGGAATTTTTTTGTACAAAGTCATTCAAGACGAGTTTTACATTTTCCGTTATCACAGATTTCTAGATCCGCTTATCTGTGTTTAGCAAAACAATCTGTGTTTATTATTATCATTTATTTTTTTACATCTTTTCTATTTCAGCAATAATTTTTCTGAAATATTTAATATGTCCCTGAAGCTACCAACGTTGCTGAAAAATATTTCTGAAATTCTACAGGGTACGCAAAAATCTTGTACCTCGCCGCACCTCGCGTTGCTGAAGTTAGCAACGAAAAGGGATTTATGCCACAATTAAGGGAATTTTTACTACGATTTTTTTTCTCTCTCAATGTTGTAATCCCACTTCTGCGTTATATTCCTATATATTCCTATAGTAGCATCATGTCCAGCTCGTAGTTATATATTTATCCAATTTTTCGGGAGCCTCGATGCTATATTTTTATTTTTGATTATGATGTCGCATGGTCTTTGAGACAAGAAAACCTAAAATTCATAGATATAATTTGGTCGGCCGGTGGTCATCTAAACCATTTTTCGGCCTAAAGTATACCATATATTCCTATACTAGCCTCATGTCAAGCTCGTAGTTATATATTTTTCCAATTTTTCGAGAGCCTCGATGCTATATTTTTATTTCTGATTATGATGTCACATGGTCTTAGAAACAAGGAAACGTAAAATTCATAGATATAACTTGGTCGGCCGGTGGTCATCGGGGCAATTTTTCGGCCTAAAGTATACCATATATTCCTATAATAGCCTCATGTCCAGCTCGTAGTTATATATTTTTCCAATTTTTCGAGAGCCTCGATGCTATATTTTATTTTTGATTATGATGTCGCATGGTCTTTGAGACAAGAAAACCTAAAATTCAAAGATATAACTTGGTCGGCCGGTGGTCATCTAAACCATTTTTCGGCCTAAGGTATACCATATATTCCTATACTAGCCTCATGTCAAGTTCGTAGTTATATATTTTTCCAATTTTTCGAGAGCCTCGATGCTATATTTTTATTTCTGATTAGGATGTCGCATAGTCTTTGAGACAAGAAAACGTAAAATTTATAGATATAACTTGGTCGGCCGGTGGTCATCGGGGCAATTTTTCGGCCTAAGGTATACCATATATTCCTATAATAGCCTCATGTCCAGCTCGAAGTTATATATTTTTCCAATTTTTCGAGAGCCTCGATGCTATATTTGAATTTCTGATTATAATGTCACATGGTCTTAGAGACACGAAAACGTAAAATTCATAGATATAACTTGGTCGGCCGGTGGTCATCGGGGCAATTTTTCGGCCCAAGGTATAACATATATTCCTAAACTAGCCTCCTGTCCAGCTCGTAGTTATATATTTTTCCAATTTTTCTAAAGCCTCGATGCTTTATTTTTATTTCTGATTATGATGTCACATGGTCTTAGAAACAAGGAAACGTAAAATTCATAGATAAAACTTGGTCGGCCGGTGGTCATCGGGCAATTTTTCGGCCTAAAGTATACCACATATTCCTATAATAGCCTCATGTCCAGCTCGTAGTTATATATT
The DNA here is from genome assembly GCA_024516035.1 of Bactericera cockerelli. Lineage (NCBI taxonomy): Eukaryota > Metazoa > Arthropoda > Insecta > Hemiptera > Triozidae > Bactericera > Bactericera cockerelli. The sequence continues at coordinate 21,091,888 of CM044967.1, read as the reverse complement.
TTTCCAATTTTTCGAGAGCCTCGATGATATATTTTTATTTCTGATTATAATGTCACATGGTCTTAGATACACGAAAACGTAAAATTCATAGATATAACTTGGTCGGCCGGTGGTCATCGGGGCAATTTTTCGGCCCAAGGTATAGCATATATTCCTATGCTAGCCTCATGTCCAGCTCGTAGTTATATATTTTTCCAATTTTTCGAGAGCCTCGATGCTATATTTTTATTTTTGATTATGATGTTGCATGGTCTTTAAGACAAGAAAACCTAAAATACATAGATATAACTTGGTCGGCCGGCTGTCATCTAAACCATTTTTCGGCCTAAAGTATACCATATATTCCTATACTAGCCTCATGTCAAGCTCGTAGTTATATATTTTTCCAATTTTTCGAGAGCCTCAATGCTATATTTTTATTTCTGATTATGATGTCGCATAGTATTTGAAACAAGAAAACGTAAAATTTATAGATATAACTTGGTCGGTCGGTGGTCATCGGGGCAATATTTCGGCTTAAAGTATACCATATATTCCTATACTAGCCTCATGTCCAGCTCGTAATTATATATTTTTCCAATTTTTAGAGAGCCTTGATGCTATATTTTTATTTCTGATTATGATGTCACATGGTCTTAGAGACACAAAAACGTAAAATTGATAGATATAACTTGGTCGGCCGGTGGTCATCGGGCAATTTTTCGACCCAAGGTATACCATATATTCCTATACTAGCCTCATGTCCAGCTCGTAGTTATATATTTTTCCAATTTTTTGAGAGCCTCGATGCTATATTTTTATTTCTGATTATAATGTCACATGGTTTTTCGAGACACAAAAACGTAAAATTCATAGATATAACTTGGTCGGCCGGTGGTCATCGGGGCAATTTTTCGGCCTAAGGTATACCATATATTCCTATAATAGCCTCATGTCCAGCTCGAAGTTATATATATTTTTCCAATTTTTCGAGAGCCTCGATGCTAAATTTTTATTTCTGATTATGATGACGCATAGTCTTAGAAACACGAAAACGTAAAATTCATAGATATAACTGGTCGGCCGGTGGTCATCTAGGCAATTTTTCGGCCTAAAGTATACCATATATTCCTATAATAGCCTCATGTCCAGCTCGTAGTTATATATTTTTCCAATTTTTCGAGAGCCTCGATGCTATATTTTTATTTTTGATTATGATGTCGCATGGTCTTTGAGACAAGAAAACCTAAAATTCAAAGATATAACTTGGTCGGCCGGTGGTCATCTAAACCATTTTTCGGCCTAAGGTATACCATATATTCCTATACTAGCCTCATGTCAAGTTCGTAGTTATATATTTTTCCAATTTTTCGAGAGCCTCGATGCTATATTTTTATTTCTGATTAGGATGTCGCATAGTCTTTGAGACAAGAAAACGTAAAATTTATAGATATAACTTGGTCGGCCGTGGTCATCGGGGCAATTTTTCGGCCTAAGGTATACCATATATTCCTATAATAGCCTCATGTCCAGCTCGAAGTTATATATTTTTCCAATTTTTCGAGAGCCTCGATGCTATATTTGAATTTCTGATTATAATGTCACATGGTCTTAGAGACACGAAAACGTAAAATTCATAGATATAACTTGGTCGGCCGGTGGTCATCGGGCAATTTTTCGGCCCAAGGTATAACATATATTCCTAAACTAGCCTCATGTCCAGCTCGTAGTTATATATTTTTTCCAATTTTTCGAGAGCCTCGATGCTTTATTTTTATTTCTGATTATGATGTCACATGGTCTTAGAAACAAGGAAACGTAAAATTCATAGATAAAACTTGGTCGGCCGGTGGTCATCGGGCAATTTTTCGGCCTAAAGTATACCACATATTCCTATAATAGCCTCATGTCCAGCTCGTAGTTATATATTTTTCCAATTTTTCGAGAGCCTCAATGCTATATTTTTATTTCTGATTATAATGTCACATGGTCTTAGATACACGAAAACGTAAAATTCATAGATATAACTTGGTCGGCCGGTGGTCATCGGGGCAATTTTTCGGCCCAAGGTATAGCATATATTCCTATGCTAGCCTCATGTCCAGCTCGTAGTTATATATTTTTCCAATTTTTCGAGAGCCTCGATGCTATATTTTTATTTTTGATTATGATGTTGCATGGTCTTTAAGACAAGAAAACCTAAAATACATAGATATAACTTGGTCGGCCGGCTGTCATCTAAACCATTTTTCGGCCTAAAGTATACCATATATTCCTATACTAGCCTCATGTCAAGCTCGTAGTTATATATTTTTCCAATTTTTCGAGAGCCTCAATGCTATATTTTTATTTCTGATTATGATGTCGCATAGTATTTGAAACAAGAAAACGTAAAATTTATAGATATAACTTGGTCGGTCGGTGGTCATCGGGGCAATATTTCGGCTTAAAGTATACCATATATTCCTATACTAGCCTCATGTCCAGCTCGTAATTATATATTTTTCCAATTTTTAGAGAGCCTTGATGCTATATTTTTATTTCTGATTATGATGTCACATGGTCTTAGAGACACGAAAACGTAAAATTGATAGATATAACTTGGTCGGCCGGTGGTCATCGGGGCAATTTTTCGACCCAAGGTATACCATATATTCCTATACTAGCCTCATGTCCAGCTCGTAGTTATATATTTTTCCAATTTTTTGAGAGCCTCGATGCTATAATTTTATTTCTGATTATAATGTCACATGGTTTTCGAGACACAAAAACGTAAAATTCATAGATATAACTTGGTCGGCCGGTGGTCATCGGGGCAATTTTTCGGCCTAAGGTATACCATATATTCCTATAATAGCCTCATGTCCAGCTCGAAGTTATATATTTTTCCAATTTTTCGAGAGCCTCGATGCTAAATTTTTATTTCTGATTATGATGACGCATAGTCTTAGAAACACGAAAACGTAAAATTCATAGATATAACTTGGTCGGCCGGTGGTCATCTAGGCAATATTTCGGCCTAAAGTATACCATATGTTCCTATACTAGCCTCCTGTCCAGCTCGTAGTTATATATTTTTCCAATTTTTTGAGAGCCTCGATGCTATATTTTTATTTCTGATTATAATGTCACATGGTTTTCGAGACACAAAAACGTAAAATTCATAGATATAACTTGGTCGGCCGGTGGTCATCGGGGCAATTTTTCGGCCTAAGGTATACCATATATTCCTATAATAGCCTCATGTCCAGCTCGAAGTTATATATTTTTCCAATTTTTCAAGAGCCTCGATGCTAAATTTTTATTTCTGATTATGATGACGCATAGTCTTAGAAACACGAAAACGTAAAATTCATAGATATAACTTGGTCGGCCGGTGGTCATCTAGGCAATATTTCGGCCTAAAGTATACCATATGTTCCTATACTAGCCTCCTGTCCAGCTCGTAGTTATATATTTTTCCAATTTTTTGAGAGCCTTGATGCTACATTTTAATTTCTGATTATGATGTCAATTAGTCTAAGAGACAAAAAAACCTAAAATTAATAGAATAAACTTGGTCGGCCGGTGGTCATCTAGGCAATTTTTCGGCCTAAGGTATACCATATATTCCTATGCTAGCCTCATGTCCAGCTCGTAGTTATAATATTTTTCCAATTTTTCGAGAGCCCCGATGCTATATTTTTATTTCTGATTATAATGTCACATGGTCTTAGAGACACGTAAACGTAAAATTCATAGATATAACTTGGTCGGCCGGTGGTCATCGGGGTAATTTTTCGACCCAAGGTATACCATATATTCCTATACTAGCCTCATGTCCAGCTCGTAGTTATATATTTTTCCAATTTTTCGAGAGCCTCGATGCTATATTTTTATTTCTGATTATAATGTCACATGGTCTTAAAGACACGAAAACGTAAAATTCATAGATATAACTTGGTCGGCCGGTGGTCATCGGGGTAATTTTTTCGACCCAAGGTATACCATATATTCCTATAATAGCCTCATGTCCAGCTCGTAGTTATATATTTTTCCAATTTTTAGAGAGCCTTGATGCTATATTTTTATTTCTGATTATAATGTCACATGGTTTTCGAGACACAAAAACGTAAAATTCATAGATATAACTTGGTCGGCCGGTGGTCATCGGGGCAATTTTTCGGCCTAAGGTATACCATATATTCCTATAATAGCCTCATGTCCAGCTCGAAGTTATATATTTTTCCAATTTTTCGAGAGCCTCGATGCTAAATTTTTATTTCTGATTATGATGACGCATAGTCTTAAAAACACGAAAACGTAAAATTCATAGATATAACTTGGTCGGCCGGTGGTCATCTAGGCAATATTTCGGCCTAAAGTATACCATATGTTCCTATACTAGCCTCCTGTCCAGCTCGTAGTTATATATTTTTCCAATTTTTTGAGAGCCTCGATGCTATATTTTTATTTCTGATTATAATGTCAATTAGTCTAAGAGACAAAAAAACCTAAAATTAATAGATATAACTTGGTCGGCCGGTGGTCATCTAGGCAATTTTTTCGGCCTAAGGTATACCATATATTCCTATACTAGCCTCATGTCCAGCTCGTAGTTATATATTTTTCCAATTTTTAGAGAGCCTTGATGCTATATTTTTATTTCTGATTATGATGTCACATGGTCTTAGAGACACGAAAACGTAAAATTGATAGATATAACTTGGTCGGCCGGTGGTCATCGGGTAATTCTTCGACCCAAGGTATACCATATATTCCTATACTAGCCTCATGTCCAGCTCGTAGTTATATATTTTTCCAATTTTTCGAGAGCCTCGATGCTATATTTTTATTTCTGATTAGGATGTCGCATAGTCTTTAAGACAAGAAAACGTAAAATTTATAGATATAACTTGGTCGGCCGGTGGTCATCTAGACAATTTTTTGGCCTAAGGTATACCATATATTCCTATAATAGCCTCATGTCCAGCTCGAAGTTATATATTTTTCCAATTTTTCTAGAGCCTCGATGCTATATTTTTATTTCTGATTATGATGTCACATGGTCTTAGAGACACGAAAACGTAAAATTGATAGATATAACTTGGTCGGCCGGTGGTCATCGGGGTAATTTTTCGACCCAAGGTATACCATATATTCCTATACTAGCCTCATGTCCAGCTCGTAGTTATATATTTTTCCAATTTTTCGAGAGCCTCGATGCTATATTTTTATTTCTGATTAGGATGTCGTATAGTCTTTAAGACAAGAAAACGTAAAATTTATAGATATAACTTGGTCGGCCGGGTGGTCATCTAGACAATTTTTTGGCCTAAGGTATACCATATATTCCTATAATAGCCTCATGTCCAGCTCGAAGTTATATATTTTTCCAATTTTTCTAGAGCCTCGATGCTATATTTTTATTTCTGATTATAATGTCACATGGTCTTTGAGACATGAAAACGTAAAATTCATAGATATAACTTGGTCGGCCGGTGGTCATCTAGGCAATTTTTCGGCCTAAAGTATACCATATATTCCTATACTAGCCTCATGTCCAGCTCGTAGTTATATATTTTTTCAATTTTTCGAGAGCCTCGATGCTATATTTTTATTTCTGATTATGATGTCGCATGGTCTTAGGGACAAGAAAACGTAAAAATGATAGATATAAATTGGTCGGCCGGTGGTCATCGGGGCAATTTTTAGGCCTAAAGTATACCATATATTCCTATACTAGCCTCATGTCCAGCTCGTAGTTATATATTTTTCCAATTTTTCGAGAGCCTCGATGCTATATTTTTATTTCTGATTATGATGTCGCATGGTCTTTGAGACAAGAAAACCTAAAATTCGAAGAAATAACTTGGTCGGCAGGCGGTCTCCAGGGCAATTTTTCGGCCTAAATTATACCATACAAGCGGGCTGTCGCCCGCTTTGCGGGCCGAGGCATGGCCGTGAAAGCAAAAAATCCTTTTTCGCCAGTGGCAGGTGTTGTAGTGGGAATTTCGAAAAATCCCGTCTTATTGCACATCTAGACTATAAGACCATGCTACCTACCAAATTTCAGCTTCCTAGGTATTACGGTTTGGGCTGTAGAGCGATGATCAGTCAGTGGTCAGTCAGTGACTTTGACATTTATATATTAAGATATTCTTATGCTAGTCTCATGCACACATCTTAGTTACTTGATATTCATGATGGTTATGGTTCTGGTCAAATGCAACTAGTAATGTTAAGCACTGTAGATCTGGGTAAGAATAGTTCATGTAATAAAAAACTATGTATCAATCAAACGGTAAGAGCGAGATACTTGAAATTTGGTAAATTCCCTTAAACGTGGATCATCATATAAAATTTTATATGATGGTAAATTCCCTTAAACGTGGACCATCATATAAAATTTTATTTGATAGCCCACCGTGGACTATCATATAAAATAAAGTGACAGTGGGGAATTTGGCTTCGTTAAAGATTATTTTTTTTCTTCTTAAATATTTTCAAACGCATCATCATTTATGATGCAATTACATGAAAATTTACAAAGGGGGAAAAATATAAATATATATCTATGTTTAAAAAAATAATATAAAAATTATAAAAATCAATAACATTAATGATCAATTAATTAATACATGCCAGTCTATTTATCCCTATATCTAGTTCTTGTGCAAATGTGTTGTATAGGCTAAGAATGCGTGGGATCGTTGAGTGAGAGTAAACAGTTTTATCTGAAGGATTTAGGTGGAAAAGATTTTTTCTCTGCTTGTTGATCTTAGATGTATTTGTGGGACATTATAGACTATGCCTTCTCTAGCTTTTGGACAGTGCACTAACCCATTACACAGGTCGTATACAAGGGCATTTATATCTCGTCGGTTTTTTAGGAAATGAAGTTGGAGCTGCTCGCAAATGAGTGAAGCAGAGATATTGTTAGGGAAGGTTGGGTAGAACCCATGAAATTTTCTAAATAGGTACCTAACAAATTTGGATTGTACGTTTTCTATTAGTTTTATGTTTTTAATATTTTGGGGATTCCAGATAGCTGAGGCGTATTCCAGTTTACTTCTTACTATACATAGAACTGTAGTTCTATAATAAGTTCAAATCCCTGTTTTTCACACAAGTCTATATACCACTTGGATCTATGCGCCTTTTTAAAGAAATGATAGGCAGTTGGTAGTTGCAGTGAGGCATTTTGCTTCGTTAAATAGGTATGGCCAAATCTCTGTTCTTCACAGGTCTAGAGGTCACTTGATTCGATGCACGTTTTTAAAAAAACGATAGCCAGTAGTAAATTTTGACTCCGTGCAAGGATAGTCAAGCATATTTTCCTTCAAATGCAGTTGGTTGCATCGAAAAATATTGAAAAACCAGAGAGAGAGAGAGAGAAAGAGATATTTAATCATGAGTTCAATTTTTTTTTTTAAAGTCTATTTTTCCCTTTCCTTTATTTCGATACATCTTCAAATTGCAATTTTTCGTATCAATAGTAAAAAAATATAGCCCAAAATATAGTTCTGAATCATGATGAAAAATTAAAATTTGGCTGAATTTTAACAGAAATGGCGCTCAATTCGAGGCATAAATACACTGCCCTGGGATGTTTTTTCCATAGATTTAAAAAAAAAAAATAAACAACTCCCTATGTTCCCTGTGTAAATAAATCTGAAGCCGGGCTTCAGTTGTGTTTACAGCGTTGCCGTAAACCTGTAAGGGCAAAAAAAACACAATTCCCTAAGCTTGCAATGTAATTTCAGCGATTTTCTTCTTTGATTACTGATCAAATCATACAATTTTATGAAAACTTCTCGAAACAAATTCGGTTATGTGGTCTTTTCTACGCCTTTTACAGTACCTATTCTTTTTTTTTTCGTTTAATATTTTCACTCTCGAAATATTGCCAAATGTTTAAGCCTCTTTTCGGATATTTATTTCGCGGGAAAATTTAAATAATAGCAATTGAAACTGATTTTCACGTTTTATTTTTATCACTATCAGCTATCGTTATCAGTCCACGATATTTTTACGAAGGATTTACTCTATTATTATACTAACTGAGACCTTCACAATGGAAAAAGAGTTTCATACCACTCCAGAGGGTGCTTAAAATCCTCTAACAAGATAGCTTCTGGATATTATTATGCTTATAAATAGTTTTATGACTATTTGATACCACAAACTATGATTATAATACATTGAAAGGCAAATTAAGTTCAATTTATTGTGTTTCCTTGGGAATAAAAAATATACTAGAATGTTGAGACTACTTACTTGTGGAAGTGTATTTCAGAATTCTTATTATATCGGTTGGTACAGCCATACGCGAAGAAAAAGTTTAAATATATGGTATACTTTAAGCCAAAAAATTGCCTAGATGACCAGCGGCCGACCAAGAAATTTCTTTTAATTTTACGTTTTCTTGTTTCTAAGACCATGCGACATCATAATCAGAAATAAAAATATAGCATCGAGGCTCTCGAAAAATTGGAAAAATATATAACTACGAGCTGGACATGAGGCTAGTATAGGAATATATGGTATACTTTAGGCCGAAAAATTGCCCCGATGACCACCGGCCGACCAAGTTATATCTATGAATTTTACGTTTTCATGTCTCAAAGACCATGTGACATTATAATCAGAAATAAAAATATAGCATCGAGGCTCTCGAAAAATTGGAAAAATATATAATCACGAGCTGGACATGAGGCTATTATAGGAATATATGGTATACCTTAGGCCGAAAAATTGTCTAGATGACCACCGGCCGACCAAGTTATATCTATGAATTTTACTTTTTCGTGTCTCTAAGACCATGTGACATTATAATCAGAAATAAAAATATAGCATCGAGGCTCTCGAAAAATTGGAAAAATATATAACTACGAGCTGGACATGAGGCTAGCATAGGAATATATGGTATACCTTAGGCCGAAAAATTGCCTAGATGACCACCGGCCGACCAAGTTATATCTATGAATTTTAGGTTTTCTTGTCTCTTAGACTATGCGACATCATTATCAGAAATAAAAATATAGCATCGAGGCTCTCGAAAAATTGGAAAAATATATAACTACGAGCTGGACATGAGGCTAGTATAGGAATATATGGTATACTTTAGGCCGAAAAATTGCCCCGATGACCACCGGCCGACCAAGTTATATCTATAAATTTTACTTTTTCGTGTCTCTAAGACCATGTGACATTATAATCAGAAATAAAAATATAGCATCGAGGCTCTCGAAAAATTGGAAAAATATATAACTACGAGCTGGACATGAGGCTAGCATAGGAATATATGGTATACCTTAGGCCGAAAAATTGTCTAGATGACCACCGGCCGACCAAGTTATATCTATGAATTTTAGGTTTTCTTGTCTCTTAGACTATTCGACATCATAATCAGAAATAAAAATGTAGCATCAAGGATCTCAAAAAATTGGAAAAATATATAACTACGAGCTGGACATGAGGCTAGCATAGGAATATATGGTATACTTTAGGCCGAAAAATTGCCTAGATGACCACCGGCCGACCAAGTTATATCTATGAATTTTACGTTTTCATGTCTCAAAGACCATGTGACATTATAATCAGAAATAAAAATATAGCATCAAGGCTCTCGAAAAATTGGAAAAATATATAACTTCGAGCTGGACATGAGGCTATTATAGGAATATATGGTATACCTTAGGCCGAAAAATTGTCTAGATGACCACCGGCCGACCAAGTTATATCTATGAATTTTACTTTTTCGTGTCTCTAAGACCATTCGACATCATAATCAGAAATTAAAATGTAGCATCAAGGCTCTCAAAAAATTGGAAAAATATATAACTAAGAGCTGGACATGAGGCTAGCATAGGAATATATGGTATACTTTAGGCCGAAAAATTGCCTAGATGACCACCGGCCGACCAAGTTATATCTATGAATTTTACGTTTTCATGTCTCAAAGACCATGTGACATTATAATCAGAAATAAAAATATAGCATCGAGGCTCTCGAAAAATTGGAAAAATATCTATACGAGCTGGACATGAGGCTAGCATAGGAATATATGGTATACTTAAGGCCGAAAAATTGCCTAGATGACCACCGGCCGACCAAGTTATATCTATGAATTTTACGTTTTCATGTCTCAAAGACCATGTGACATTATAATCAGAAATAAAAATATAGCATCGAGGCTCTCGAAAAATTGGAAAAATATATAACTTCGAGCTGGACATGAGGCTATTATAGGAATATATGGTATACCTTAGGCCGAAAAATTGTCTAGATGACCACCGGCCGACCAAGTTATATCTATGAATTTTACTTTTTCGTGTCTCTAAGACCATGTGACATTATAATCAGAAATAAAAATATAGCATCGAGGCTCTCGAAAAATTGGAAAAATATATAACTACGAGCTGGACATGAGGCTAGCATAGGAATATATGGTATACCTTAGGCCGAAAAATTGCCTAGATGACCACCGGCCGACGAAGTTATATCTATGAATTTTAGGTTTCCTTGTCTCTTAGACTATTGACATTATAATCAAATAAATATAGCATCGAGGCTCTCGAAAAATTGAAAAATATAACTTCGAGTGGACATAGCTATTAATAGAATAAATGTATACCTTAGGCCGAAAATTGTTTAATGACCACGCGACCAAGTTATATCTATGAATTACTTTTCGTGTTTCTAGACCATGGACATTATAATCAGAAATAAAATTAGCATCGAGGTCTCGAAAAATTGGTAAAATATATACACGAGCTGGACATGAGGCTAGCATAGGAATATTGTATACCTTAGCGAAAAATTGCTAATGACACGTCGACCAGTTTATCTATGAATTTTAGGTTTCTTTTCCTAAGACTATTCGACATTCATAATCAGAAATAAAAATGTAGCACAAAGGCTCTCAAAAATTGGAAAAATATATAACTACGAGCTGGACATGAGGCTAGCATAGGAATATATGGTATACTTAGGCCGAAAAATTGCCTAGATGACCACCGGCCGACCAAGTTATATCTATGAATTTTAGGTTTTCTTGTCTCTTAGACTATGCGACATCATAATCAGAAATAAAAATATAGCACGAGGCTTTCGAAAAATTGGAAAAATATATAACTTCGAGCTGGACATGAGGCTAGTATAGGAATATATGGTATACTTTAGGCCGAAAAATTGCCTAGATGACCACCGGCCGACCAAGTTATATCTATGAATTTTACGTTTTCATGTCTCAAAGACCATGTGAATTATAATCAGAAATAAAAATATAGCATCGAGGCTCTCGAAAAATTGGAAAAATATATAACTTCGAGCTGGACATGAGGCTATTATAGGAATATATGGTATACTTTAGGCCGAAAAATTGCCTAGATGACCACCGGCCGACCAAGTTATATCTATTAATTTTACGTTTTCATGTCTCAAAGACCATGTGACATTATAATCAGAATAAAAATATAGCATCGAGGCTCTCGAAAAATTGGAAAAATATATAACTTTGAGCTGGACATGAGGCTATTATAGGAATATATGGTATACTTAGGCCGAAAAATTGTCTAGATGACCACCGGCCGACCAAGTTATATCTATAATTTTACGTTTTATGTCTCAAAGACCATGTGACATTATAATCAGAAATAAAAATATAGCATCGAGGCTCTCGAAAAATTGGAAAAATATATAACTTCGAGCTGGACATGAGGCTATTATAGGAATATATGGTATACTTTAGGCCGAAAAATTGTCTAGATGACCACCGGCCGACCAAGTTATATCTATGAATTTTACTTTTCGTGTTTCTAAGACCATGTGACATTATAATCAGAAATAAAAATATAGCATCGAGGCTCTCGAAAAATTGGAAAAATATTATACTACGAGCTGGACATGAGGCTAGCATAGGAATATATGGTATACCTTAGGCCGAAAAATTGCCTAGATGACCACCGGCCGACCAAGTTATATCTATGAATTTTAGTTTTCTTGTCTTTTAGACTATGGACATTATAATCAGAAATAAAAATATAGCATCGAGGCTTTCGAAAAATTGGAAAAATATTAACTTCGAGCTGGACATGAGGCTAGTATAGGAATATATGGTATACTTTAGGCCGAAAAATTGCCTAGATGACCACCGGCCGACCAAGTTATATCTATGAATTTTAGTTTTCATGTCTCAAAGACCATGTGACATTATAATCAGAAATAAAAATATAGCATCGAGGCTTCGAAAAATTGGAAAAATATATAACTTCGAACTGGACATGAGGCTATTATAGGAATATATGGTATACCTTAGGCCGAAAAATTCCTAGATGACCACCGGCCGACCAAGTTATATCTATGAATTTTACGTTTTCATGTCTCAAAGACCATGTGACATTATAATCAGAAATAAAAATATAGCATCGAGGCTCTCGAAAAATTGGAAAAAATATATAACTTCGAGCTGGACATGAGGCTATTATAGGAATATATGGTATACCTTAGGCCGAAAAATTGTTTAGATGACCACCGGCCGACCAAGTTATATCTATATAGTTCCATAGTGCATCATGTCAGTCGTGTTATATAATTTATCCAATTTTTCGGGAGCCTCGATGCTTTTATTTTTATTTTTGGATTATGATGTTCAATGGTTCTTTGAGACAAGGAAAACTAAAATTTCATAGATATAATTTGGTCGGAAACGGTTATCTAAATTTTTCGGCCTTAAAGTATACCATATATTCCTATATAGCCTCATGTCAAGCTTGTAGTTATTATTTTTCCAATTTTTCGAGAGCCTCGTGCTATGATTTTTATTTCTGATTAGAAAGTACACATAGTCTTAGAAAATATGGAAAGCTTAAAATTCATGATATATTGGTTCGATCCGTGGTATCGGGGCAATTTTTCGGCCTAAGTAACCATTATTTTAATAGCCTCATGTCCAGCTGTAGTTATTATTTTTCCAATTTTTCGAGAGCTCGATGCTATATTTTTATTTGATTATGATGTCGCATGGTCTTTGGACAAGAAAACCTAAAATTCAAAGATATACTTGTCGGCGGTGGTATCTAACCATTTTTCGGCCTAGTATACCATATATTCCTATACTAGCCTCATGTCAAGTTCGTAGTTATATATTTTTCCAATTTTTCGAGAGCCTCGATGCTATATTTTTATTTCTGATTAGGATGTCGCATAGTCTTTGAGACAAGAAAACGTAAAATTTATAGATATAACTTGGTCGGCCGGTGGTCATCGGGGCAATTTTTCGGCCTAAGGTATACCATATATTCCTATAATAGCCTCATGTCCAGCTCGAAGTTATATATTTTTCCAATTTTTCGAGAGCCTCGATGCTATATTTTGAATTTCTGATTATAATGTCACATGGTCTTAGAGACACGAAAACGTAAAATTCATAGATATAACTTGGTCGGCCGGTGGTCATCGGGGCAATTTTTCGGCCCAAGGTATAACATATATTCCTAAATAGCCTCATGTCCAGCTCGTAGTTATATATTTTTCCAATTTTTCGAGAGCCTCGATGCTTTATTTTTATTTCTGATTATGATGTCACATGGTCTTAGAAACAAGGAAACGTAAAATTCATAGATAAAACTTGGTCGGCCGGTGGTCATCGGGGCAATTTTTCGGCCTAAAGTATACCACATATTCCTATAATAGCCTCATGTCCAGCTCGTAGTTATATATTTTTCCAATTTTTCGAGAGCCTCGATGCTATAATTTTTATTTCTGATTATAATGTCACATGGTCTTAGATACACGAAAACGTAAAATTCATAGATATAACTTGGTCGGCCGGTGGTCATCGGGGCAATTTTTCGGCCCAAGGTATAGCATTATATTCCTATGCTAGCCTCATGTCCAGCTCGTAGTTATATATTTTTCCAATTTTTCGAGAGCCTCGATGCTATATTTTTATTTTTGATTATGATGTTGCATGGTCTTTAAGACAAGAAAACCTAAAATACATAGATATAACTTGGTCGGCCGGCTGTCATTCTAAAACCATTTTTCGGCCTAAAGTATACCATATATTCCTATACTAGCCTCATGTCAAGCTCGTAGTTATATATTTTTCCAATTTTTCGAGAGCCTCAATGCTAATATTTTTATTTCTGATTATGATGCGCATAGTATTTGAAACAAGAAAACGTAAAATTTATAGATATAACTTGGTCGGTCGGTGGTCATCGGGGCAATATTTCGGCTAAAGTATACCATATATTCCTATACTAGCCTCATGTCCAGCTCGTAATTATATATTTTTCCAATTTTTAGAGAGCCTTGATGCTATATTTTTATTTCTGATTATGATGTCACATGGTCTTAGAGACACGAAAACGTAAAATTGATAGATATAACTTGGTCGGCCGGTGGTCATCGGGCAATTTTTCGACCCAAGGTATACCATATATTCCTATACTAGCCTCATGTCCAGCTCGTAGTTATATATTTTTCCAATTTTTTGAGAGCCTCGATGCTATATTTTTATTTCTGATTATAATGTCACATGGTTTTCGAGACACAAAAACGTAAAATTCATAGATATAACTTGGTCGGCCGGTGGTCATCGGGGCAATTTTTCGGCCTAAGGTATACCATATATTCCTATAATAGCCTCATGTCCAGCTCGAAGTTATATATTTTTTCCAATTTTTCGAGAGCCTCGATGCTAAATTTTTATTTCTGATTATGATGACGCATAGTCTTAGAAACACGAAAACGTAAAATTCATAGATATAACTTGGTCGGCCGGTGGTCATCTAGGCAATTTTCGGCCTAAGTTATACCATATGTTCCTATATAGCCTCCTGTCCAGCTCGTAGTTATATATTTTTCCAATTTTTGAGAGCCTCGATGCTATATTTTTATTTCTGATTATATGTCACATGGTTTTCGAGACACAAAAACGTAAAATTCATAGATATAACTTGGTCGGCCGGTGGTCATCGGGGCATATTTTTCGGCCTAAGGTATACCATATATTCCTATAATAGCCTCATGTCAGCTCGAAGTTATATATTTTTCCAATTTTTCAGAGCCTCGATGCTAAATTTTTATTTCTGATTATGATGACGCATAGTCTTAGAAACACGAAAACGTAAAATTCATAGATATAACTTGGTCGGCCGGTGGTCATCTAGGCAATATTTCGGCCTAAAGTATACCATATTTCCTATACTAGCTCTGTCCAGCTCGTAGTTTATATTTTTCCAATTTTTGAGAGCCTGATGCTAATTTTATTTCTGATTATGATGTCATAGTCTAAGAACAAAAAACTAAAATTATAGATATAACTTGGTCGGCCGGTGGTCATCTAGGCAATTTTTCGGCCTAAGGTATACCATATATTCCTATGCTAGCCTCTGTCCAGCTCGTAGTTATATATTTTTCCAATTTTTCGAGAGCCCGATGCTAATTTTTATTTCTGATTATATGCACATGGTCTTAGAACACGAAACGTAAATTCATAGATATAACTTGGTCGGCCGGTGGTCATGGCAATTTTTCGCCAAGGTATACCAATATTCCTATACTAGCCTCTGTCCAGCTCGTAGTTATATATTTTTCCAATTTTTCGAGAGCCTCGATGCTTATTTTTATTTCTGATTATATGTCCATGGTCTTAAAACACGAAAACGTAAAATTCATAGATATAACTTGGTCGGCCGGTGGTCATCGGGTATTTTCGCCAAGGTATACCATATTTCCTATATAGCCTCATGTCCAGCTCGTAGTTATATATTTTTCCAATTTTTGAGAGCCTTGATGCTAATTTTTATTTCTGATTATATGTCAATGGTTTGAGACAAAAAACTAAAATTCATAGATATAACTTGGTCGGCCGGGGTCATCGGCATTTTTCGGCCTAAGGTATACCATATATTCCTATATAGCCTCATGTCCAGCTCGAGTTATATATTTTTCAATTTTTCGAGAGCCTCGATGCTAATTTTTATTTCTGATTATGATGCCATAGTCTTAAAACACGAAAACGTAAAATTCATAGATATAACTTGGTCGGCCGGTGGTCATCGGCAATTTCGGCCCTAAGGTTATACCATATGTTCCTATACTAGCCTCATGTCCAGCTCGTAGTTATATATTTTTCCAATTTTTTGAGAGCCTCGATGCTATATTTTTATTTCTGATTATGATGTCACATGGTTTTGAGACAAGAAAACGTAAAATTCATAGATATAACTTGGTCGGCCGGTGGTCATCGGGGCAATTTTTCGGCCTAAGTATACCATATATTCCTATAATAGCCTCATGTCCAGCTCGTAGTTATATATTTTTCCAATTTTTCGAGAGCCTCGATGCTATAATTTTTATTTCTGATTATGATGACATAGTCTTAGAAACAAAGAAAAAGTAAAATTCATAGATATAACTTGGTCGGCCGGTGGTCATCGGGGCAATTTTCGGCCTAAAGTATACAATATTTCCTATACTAGCCTCATGTCCAGCTCGTAGTTATATATTTTTCCAATTTTTCGAGAGCCTCGATGCTATATTTTTATTTTTGATTATGATGTCGCATGGTCTTTGAGACAAGAAAACCTAAAATTCAAAGATATAACTTGGTCGGCCGGTGGTCATCTAAACCATTTTTCGGCCTAAGGTATACCATATATTCCTATACTAGCCTCATGTCAAGTTCGTAGTTATATATTTTTCCAATTTTTCGAGAGCCTCGATGCTATATTTTTATTTCTGATTAGGATGTCGCATAGTCTTTGAGACAAGAAAACGTAAAATTTATAGATATAACTTGGTCGGCCGGTGGTCATCGGGGCAATTTTTCGGCCTAAGGTATACCATATATTCCTATAATAGCCTCATGTCCAGCTCGTAGTTATATATTTTTCCAATTTTTCGAGAGCCTCGATGCTATATTTTTATTTCTGATTATAATGTCAATTGGTCTTAGAGACAAGAAAACGTAAAAAATGATAGATATAGCTTGGTCGGCCGGTGGTCATCGGGGCAATTTTTCGGCCTAGAGTATACCATATATTCCTATACTAGCCTCATGTCCAGCTCGTAGTTATATATTTTTCCAATTTTTAGAGAGCCTTGATGCTATATTTTAATTTCTGATTATGATGTCACATGGTCTTAGGGACAAAAAAATCTAAAATTGATAGATATAACTTGGTCGGCCGGTGGTCATCGGGGTAATTTTTCGACCCAAGGTATACCATATATTCCTATACTAGCCTCATGTCCAGCTCGTAGTTATATATGTGGGCATCGGGAGGAGAGCTATCCAATCATGGATCATCTAAGTTTCACCCTTGGCCGAAATGTCACGAGAGGAGATATTCAACAATCCCATTGGTCAAGAGCTCATGATCCACCCCGAGTATCTTTCCACAACCAAAGGCCTAACCTGAGACCAGGGATCGGTCTCATTCTCCTTTCAGTTCTTGGTTAGAGATCAACGTCTGAGTGTGACTTAACGTAGCCAGGGAGTTACTCGCTCTCCTTCCGTTGCCCATATTTCGTGTCAATCCTTTTTTTTTTTTTTAAGGAGAGGTGGTAAAATCTGTAGACGAACACTAGATTTTACCCTAGTGAACAGTGTGAGTACTGAGATGCGGACAACAGTGCATCATCCTCACTAAAAACCACCTCTCCCCCTAAACATATGATCCCGGAACCGTTCAAAACATTACATCGGGTATCATATGCTTTTAGGTCTCCCATTATGTGTTTTGGGGGTTTCTCTCGTTCTTTTCTTTCTCATTTATAATTTTTCTGATCATTTCTTCGATGTTTTTCCAGCTTTCAGGTGAACTTAGCATTTTTTCAATTATATTTTCCTCGCTCAATTGTCCTTCTATTCTGAGACATTTTACTCTTAGATAATTGAACCTCTCGCAGAAGAAGACAGTATGCGCTGGATTATCTTTGATATGTGGACAGTATCTGCACTTTTCGTTCTTTGACTTTTTAATTTTGAATTGGAAGGTTCCAAAATGACCATGACCAGTCAAAAACTGGCATAGTTCATAGAATCAGGGGTAGGGGAAAATGTTCGGGGATCGTGTTTTCATTTAACGCTCTATAATCCACGCACAGACGATAGCCTCCTGTTCCTTTCGGTACAGGAAAAGCTGGACTAGAATAGGGCGAATTACTAGGTTGAATTACCTTAGCGTCTAACAAGTCATTAACCAATTCTCGAACTATCTTTTGCTTTTCTGGTCCTAATTTGTATGGGCGTTGGAAATTAATTTTAGATGGGTCTTTTAAACGCATTTTCATTTCTCCGGTTCTGACACGAGTTTTTGGTATACCATTGATAAAGAAGGGTTGGTACTTATCCAATATGAAAAATAATTTACGCTTGCCGTCAGGTGGTAGATCAGTTACAATAGAGTCGTAAAACGAGGCGCCTACATCAGAAGTGGGATACGTTGGATCCGACATCGAGAGCACACAAGAAACCACAAGTCATGAACTCAGAACATTCTTACGAGAGTTGGTCAATATTCTTCCGAAAAATAAACCGCAACCGTTGACGTTACCAGTATTCAACCCTGACAATACCATGGCAAACCCCAAGTCTTGGTTGCTAACCGTGGACTTGTGCTTCCAGAACCAGCAGTGCGAGGGAAGTCATTTAATCCTCGCACTGAGTAACTCGTTGAAAGGTTCCGCGGCTTTGTGGTTCACAAGGGTATTACACCCAAAACTCAATTGGAAGGAATTTAAAATCTTATTTACTACAGAGTACATTCAGTGCGAAACCCCTGCCGCTACCATGACGTCACTCCTGAGCACAGCCCCTAAGGACAGTTCAGAGTACGCATCATTTGCCGTACAGGCGCTCGCCACCATCGATTCATGCTTCAAAGACATGTCGAAAGAAGAGATTGGTATCTCGTTAGTGTTGGGCATACTTAGTAAGATCGACAGAAGGATTGAGCACCTCTCAAGCACGAGAGAAATACGTTCCCGTGAGTCTCTGCTTAGAGAATTGAAATTCTTCTCCACTGGAAAACGCCGTCCCCCTGTCGACCAAGATCTTCAACCAGAAGTCAAAAAAACGAGGCCCTACTGCAGAAATTGTAGAATTCCTGGCCATCATACCAATGACTGTCGAAAAGGATTGACACGAAATATGGGCAACGGAAGGAGAGCGAGTAACTCCCTGGCTACGTTAAGTCACACTCAGACGTTGATCTCTAACCAAGAACTGAAAGGAGAATGAGACCGATCCCTGGTCTCAGGTTAGGCCTTTGGTTGTGGAAAGATACTCGGGGTGGATCATGAGCTCTTGACCAATGGGATTGTTGAATATCTCCTCTCGTGACATTTCGGCCAAGGGTGAAACTTAGATGATCCATGATTGGATAGCTCTCCTCCCCGATGCCCACATATATTTTTCCAATTTTTCGAGAGCCTTGATGCTATATTTTTATTTCTGATTATAATGTCACATGGTCTTAGAAACAAGAAAACGTAAAAATGATAGATATAGCTTGGTCGGCCGGTGGTCATCGGGGCAATTTTTCGGCCTAAAGTATACCATATATTCCTATACTAGCCTCATGTCCAGCTCGTAGTTATATATTTTTCCAATTTTTAGAGAGCCTTGATGCTATATTTTTATTTCTGATTATGATGTCACATGGTCTTAAAGACACGAAAACGTAAAATTGATAGATATAACTTGGTCGGCCGGTGGTCATCGGGGTAATTTTTCGACCCAAGGTATACCATATATTCCTATACTAGCCTCATGTCCAGCTCGTAGTTATATATTTTTCCAATTTTTCGAGAGCCTCGATGCTATATTTTTATTTCTGATTATGATGTCACATGGTTTTAGGGACAAGAAAACGTAAAATTAATAGATATAACTTGGTCGGCCGGTGGTCATCGGGGCAATTTTTCGGCCTAAAGTATACCATATATTCCTATACTAGCATCATGTCCAGCTCGTAGTTATATATTTTTCCAATTTTTTGAGAGCCTTGATGCTACATTTTTATTTCTGATTATGATGTCTAATAGTCTAAGAGACAAGAAAACCTAAAATTCATAGATATAACTTGGTCGGCCGGTGGTCATCTAGGCAATTTTTCGGCCTAAGGTATACCACATATTCCTATGCTAGCCTCATGTCCAGCTCGTAGTTATATATTTTTCCAATTTTTTGAGAGCCTTGATGCTACATTTTTATTTCTGATTATGATGTCGAATAGTCTTAGAGACAAGAAAACCGAAAATTCATAGATATAACTTGGTCGGCCGGTGGTCATCGGGGTAATTTTTCGACCCAAGGTATACCATATATTCCTATACTAGCCTCATGTCCAGCTCGTAGTTATATATTTTTCCAATTTTTAGAGAGCCTTGATGCTATATTTTTATTTCTGATTATGATGTCACATGGTCTTAGAGACACGAAAACGTAAAATTGATAGATATAACTTGGTCGGCCGGTGGTCATCGGGGTAATTCTTCGACCCAAGGTATACCATATATTCCTATACTAGCCTCATGTCCAGCTCGTAGTTATATATTTTTCCAATTTTTCGAGAGCCTCGATGCTATATTTTTATTTCTGATTAGGATGTCACATCGTCTTAGAGACACGAAAACGTAAAATTGATAGATATAACTTGGTCGGCCGGTGGTCATCGGTAATTTTTCGACCAAGGTATACATATATTCCTATACTAGCCTCATGTCAGCTCGTAGTATATATTTTCCAATTTTTCGGAGCCTCGTGCTATAATTTATTTCTGATTAGGATGTCGCATAGTCTTTGAGACAAGAAACGTAAAATTTATAGATTAAATTGGTCGGCCGGTTCATCGGGAATTTTTCGGCCTAAGGTTACCATATATTCCCATAATAGCTCATGTCCAGCTCGTAGTTATATATTTTTCCAATTTTTCGAGAGCCTCGATGCTATATTTTATTTGATTATAATGTCAATGGTCTTAGAGACAAGAAAACGTAAAATTGATAGATATAACTTGGTCGGCCGGTGGTCATCGGGGCAATTTTTCGGCCTAAGGTATACCATATATTCCTATACTAGCCTCATGTCCAGCTCGTAGTTATATATTTTTCCAATTTTTAGAGAGCCTGATGCTATATTTTATTTCTGATTATGATGTCACATGGTCTTAGGGACAAGAAAACGTTAAAATTGATAGATATAACT
Source organism: Bactericera cockerelli (assembly GCA_024516035.1). Taxonomy (NCBI): domain Eukaryota; kingdom Metazoa; phylum Arthropoda; class Insecta; order Hemiptera; family Triozidae; genus Bactericera; species Bactericera cockerelli. Next base: position 21,070,701 of record CM044967.1, on the reverse strand, counting down.
TGGTCGGCCGGTGGTCATCGGGGTAATTTTTCGACCCAAGGTATACCATATATTCCTATACTAGCCTCATGTCCAGCTCGTAGTTATATATTTTTCCAATTTTTCGAGAGCCTTGATGCTATATTTTTATTTCTGATTATAATGTCACATGGTCTTAGAAACAGAAAACGTAAAAATTGATAGATATAACTTGGTCGGCCGGTGGTCATCTAGGCAATTTTTCGGCCTAAAGTATACCATATATTCCTATACTAGCCTCATGTCCAGCTCGTAGTTATATATTTTTCCAATTTTTCGAGAGCCTCGATGCTATATTTTTATTTCTGATTATGATGTCACATGGTCTTAGAGACACAGAAAACGTAAAATTGATAGATATAACTTGGTCGGCCGGTGGTCATCGGGGCAATTTTTGGCCAAGGTATACCATATATTCCTATACTAGCCTCATGTCCAGCTCGTAGTTATATATTTTTCCAATTTTTCGAGAGCCTCGATGCTATATTTTTATTTCTGATTATGATGTCGCATGGTTTTAGAGACAAGAAAACTAAAATTCGAAGAAATAACTTGGTCGGCAGGTGGTCTCCAGGGCAATTTTTCGGCCTAAATTATTACCATACAAGCGCTGTCGCCCGCATTTTGGCGGGCCGATGGCATGGCCGTGAAAGCAAAAAATCCTAATTCTTTCACTTGTGGCCGGTGGTTTATGTGGAATTTCGAAAATCCTCTATTGCACTATCTAGACTCATAGACCATGCTATTACCATATTTCATTAGCCTAGGTAATTACGATTTGTGCGTAGTTAGAGCGATGAATCAAGTTACGTTGGTCCAGTCAGGTGACTTTTGACATTAGTATATTAAGTATATTCCTATGCTAGTCTCATGCCACATCTTAGTTACTTATATTTCATATTTCTTCAAGCCTCGATGTAATGTTAATCCTGATTGGTGTAGCATAGTCTTTAAAAAAAAACTAAATTTATCAGATCAAACGGTAGGCGGAGATATTGACAATTTTGGCTAATATAAATATATCATATAAACTTTCATGAAGTTAAATTCCAATTTACTGACTCATGCATATATTTTATTTACTGGACTTCATTAATGTACATGCTTTGGCTGAAAATTTAAGTTCTGTATAATTGGTCGCTGTCATTATGATTTTTCGCTAATTACATTATATCCTTTACTAGCTCATTCCACTCTATTATAATTATTCAATTTTCGAAGCTCATGCAATATTTTATTAATTATATGTCCTATGTTTAGGACAAAAACGTAAAATATAATAAAATTGCGGCCGTTGTCATGCAATTTTTAGAGCCTAAATATACATATTCTTATAGCTATGTCAGTGTAGTATAATTAATTTTTCGAGAGCCTCGAGCTATTTTATCTGATTTAGCGTGCGAACAAGAAACTAATTCGAGAATCGTTGGTGGCAGGACGTCTCTCAGGGCAATTTTCGGTAAATTATACCATACAAGGGAAGTGTGCGCTTCGGCAGATGCGTGAAAGCAAATATTTGAGGGCAGGGTTGTAGGGAATTGAAATCTTCTAAATAGATATAACATTGTACTCTTTCAGCTTCCTAGGTATTTACGTTTGAGCTGAGAGCGTATTCAGTTTCACGTCATGACTTGACATTTATATATAAGTATCAATGCTGTTATCACACATCTAGTCTTGATACATATGGTTATGGTTCGCAAATGAAACTAGAATGTTAAGCATGTAGTCTGGGAAGAATGTTCAGTAATAAAAACTATGTTCTTCAAACGGTAAGAGGATGATACTTGTTTGGTAGTAATTTTAACGTGGTCATCATATAAAATTTTTGTGGTAAATTCCTAAAGTGGCATCAAAAATTTTTTGATAGCCACAGTGGACTATATAAAATAAATCATGATTGCTTCTTAAAGATTTTTTTTTTCTACTCTTAAATATTTTCAAGTATCATTATAGCATTAAAAAATTTAAGCAAAAATATAAATATATCTATGTAAATAATATAAAAATTAAAAATAATTAACAAATGCAATTAATTAAATACATGCCATCTATTATCCCTATATCTAGTTCTTGTGCAAATGTGTTGTATAGGCTAAGAATGCGTGGGATCGTTGAGTGAGAGTAAACAGTTTTTATCTGAAGGATTTAGGTGGAAAAGATTTTTTCTCTGCTTGTTGATCTTAGATGTATTTGTGGGACATTATAGACTATGCCTTCTCTAGCTTTTGGACAGTGCACTAACCCATTACACAGGTCGTATACAAGGGCATTTATATCTCGTCGGTTTTTTAGGAAATGAAGTTGGAGCTGCTCGCAAATGAGTGAAGCAGAGATATTGTTAGGGAAGGTTGGGTAGAACCCATGAAATTTTCTAAATAGGTACCTAACAAATTTGGATTGTACGTTTTCTATTAGTTTTATGTTTTTAATATTTTGGGGATTCCAGATAGCTGAGGCGTATTCCAGTTTACTTCTTACTATACATAGAACTGTAGTTCTATAATAAGTTCAAATCCCTGTTTTTCACACAAGTCTATATACCACTTGGATCTATGCGCCTTTTTAAAGAAATGATAGGCAGTTGGTAGTTGCAGTGAGGCATTTTGCTTCGTTAAATAGGTATGGCCAAATCTCTGTTCTTCACAGGTCTAGAGGTCACTTGATTCGATGCACGTTTTTAAAAAAACGATAGCCAGTAGTAAATTTTGACTCCGTGCAAGGATAGTCAAGCATATTTTCCTTCAAATGCAGTTGGTTGCATCGAAAAATATTGAAAAACCAGAGAGAGAGAGAGAGAAAGAGATATTTAATCATGAGTTCAATTTTTTTTTTTAAAGTCTATTTTTCCCTTTCCTTTATTTCGATACATCTTCAAATTGCAATTTTTCGTATCAATAGTAAAAAATATAGCCCAAAATATAGTTCTGAATCATGATGAAAAATTAAAATTTGGCTGAATTTTAACAGAAATGGCGCTCAATTCGAGGCATAAATACACTGCCCTGGGATGTTTTTTCCATAGATTTAAAAAAAAAAAATAAACAACTCCCTATGTTCCCTGTGTAAATAAATCTGAAGCCGGGCTTCAGTTGTGTTTACAGCGTTGCCGTAAACCTGTAAGGGCAAAAAAACACAATTCCCTAAGCTTGCAATGTAATTTCAGCGATTTTCTTCTTTGATTACTGATCAAATCATACAATTTTATGAAAACTTCTCGAAACAAATTCGGTTATGTGGTCTTTTCTACGCCTTTTACAGTACCTATTCTTTTTTTTTCGTTTAATATTTTCACTCTCGAAATATTGCCAAATGTTTAAGCCTCTTTTCGGATATTTATTTCGCGGGAAAATTTAAATAATAGCAATTGAAACTGATTTTCACGTTTTATTTTTATCACTATCAGCTATCGTTATCAGTCCACGATATTTTTACGAAGGATTTACTCTATTATTATACTAACTGAGACCTTCACAATGGAAAAAGAGTTTCATACCACTCCAGAGGGTGCTTAAAATCCTCTAACAAGATAGCTTCTGGATATTATTATGCTTATAAATAGTTTTATGACTATTTGATACCACAAACTATGATTATAATACATTGAAAGGCAAATTAAGTTCAATTTATTGTGTTTCCTTGGGAATAAAAAATATACTAGAATGTTGAGACTACTTACTTGTGGAAGTGTATTTCAGAATTCTTATTATATCGGTTGGTACAGCCATACGCGAAGAAAAAGTTTAAATATATGGTATACTTTAAGCCAAAAAATTGCCTAGATGACCAGCGGCCGACCAAGAAATTTCTTTTAATTTTACGTTTTCTTGTTTCTAAGACCATGCGACATCATAATCAAAATAAAAATATAGCATCGAGGCTCTCGAAAAATTGGAAAAATATATAACTACGAGCTGGACATGAGGCTAGTATAGGAATATATGGTATACTTTAGGCCGAAAAATTGCCCCGATGACCACCGGCCGACCAAGTTATATCTATGAATTTTACGTTTTCATGTCTCAAAGACCATGTGACATTATAATCAGAAATAAAAATATAGCATCGAGGCTCTCGAAAAATTGGAAAAATATATAATCACGAGCTGGACATGAGGCTATTATAGGAATATATGGTATACCTTAGGCCGAAAAATTGTCTAGATGACCACCGGCCGACCAAGTTATATCTATGAATTTTACTTTTTCGTGTCTCTAAGACCATGTGACATTATAATCAGAAATAAAAATATAGCATCGAGGCTCTCGAAAAATTGGAAAAATATATAACTACGAGCTGGACATGAGGCTAGCATAGGAATATATGGTATACCTTAGGCCGAAAAATTGCCTAGATGACCACCGGCCGACCAAGTTATATCTATGAATTTTAGGTTTTCTTGTCTCTTAGACTATGCGACATCATTATCAGAAATAAAAATATAGCATCGAGGCTCTCGAAAAATTGGAAAAATATATAACTACGAGCTGGACATGAGGCTAGTATAGGAATATATGGTATACTTTAGGCCGAAAAATTGCCCCGATGACCACCGGCCGACCAAGTTATATCTATCATTTTTACGTTTTCTTGTCCCTAAGACCATGCGACATCATAATCAGAAATTAAAATATAGCATCGAGGCTCTCGAAAAATTGGAAAAATATATAACTACGAGCTGGACATGATGCTAGTATAGGAATATATGGTATACTTTAGGCCGAAAAATTGCCCGATGACCACCGGCCGACCAAGTTATATCTATCAATTTTACGTTTTCTTGTCCCTAAGACCATGCGACATCATAATCAGAAATTAAAATATAGCATATAGCATCGAGGCTCTCGAAAAATTGGAAAAATATATAACTACGAGCTGGACATGAGGCTAGCATAGGAATATATGGTATACCTTAGGCCGAAAAATTGCCTAGATGACCACCGGCCGACCAAGTTATATCTATGAATTTTAAGTTTTCTTGTCCCTAAGACTATTCGACATCATAATCAGAAATAAAAATGTAGCATCAAGGCTCTCAAAAAATTGGAAAAATATATAACTACGAGCTGGACATGAGGCTAGCATAGGAATATATGGTATACTTTAGGCCGAAAAATTGCCTAGATGACCACCGGCCGACCAAGTTATATCTATGAATTTTAGGTTTTCTTGTCTCTTAGACTATGCGACATCATAATCAGAAATAAAAATATAGCATCGAGGCTTTCGAAAAATTGGAAAAATATATAACTTCGAGCTGGACATGAGGCTAGTATAGGAATATATGGTATACTTTAGGCCGAAAAATTGCCTAGATGACCACCGGCCGACCAAGTTATATCTATGAATTTTACGTTTTCATGTCTCAAAGACCATGTGACATTATAATCAGAAATAAAAATATAGCATCGAGGCTCTCAAAAAATTGGAAAAATATATAACTTCGAGCTGGACATGAGGCTATTATAGGAATATTGGTATACTTTAGGCCGAAAAATTGCCTAGATGACCACCGGCCGACCAAGTTATATCTATGAATTTTACGTTTTCATGTCTCAAAGACCATGTGACATTATAATCAGAATAAAAATATAGCATCGAGGCTCTCGAAAAATTGGAAAAATATATAACTTCGAGCTGGACATAAGGCTATTATAGGAATATATGGTATACCTTAGGCCGAAAAATTGTCTAGATGACCACCGGCCGACCAAGTTATATCTATGAATTTTACGTTTTCATGTCTCAAAGACCATGTGACATTATAATCAGAAATAAAAATATAGCATCGAGGCTCTCGAAAAATTGGAAAAATATATAACTTCGAGCTGGACATGAGGCTATTATAGGAATATATGGTATACCTTAGGCCGAAAAATTGTTTAGATGACCACCGGCCGACCAAGTTATATCTATGAATTTTACTTTTTCGTGTTTCTAAGACCATGTGACATTATAATCAGAAATAAAAATATAGCATCGAGGCTCTCGAAAAATTGGAAAAATATATAACTACGAGCTGGACATGAGGCTAGCATAGGAATATATGGTATACCTTAGGCCGAAAAATTGCCTAGATGACCACCGGTCGACCAAGTTATATCTATGAATTTTAGGTTTTCTTGTTCCTAAGACTATTCGACATCATAATCAGAAATAAAAATGTAGCACAAAGGCTCTCAAAAAATTGGAAAAATATATAACTACGAGCTGGACATGAGGCTAGCATAGGAATATATGGTATACTTTAGGCCGAAAAATTGCCTAGATGACCACCGGCCGACCAAGTTATATCTATGAATTTTAGGTTTTCTTGTCTCTTAGACTATGCGACATCATAATCAGAATAAAAATATAGCATCGAGGCTTTCGAAAAATTGGAAAAATATATAACTTCGAGCTGGACATGAGGCTAGTATAGGAATATATGGTATACTTTAGGCCGAAAAATTGCCTAGATGACCACCGGCCGACCAAGTTATATCTATGAATTTTACGTTTTCATGTCTCAAAGACCATGTGAATTATAATCAGAAATAAAAATATAGCATCGAGGCTCTCGAAAAATTGGAAAAAATATATAACTTCGAGCTGGACATGAGGCTATTATAGGAATATATGGTATACTTTAGGCCGAAAAATTGCCTAGATGACCACCGGCCGACCAAGTTATATCTATTAATTTTACGTTTTCATGTCTCAAAGACCATGTGACATTATAATCAGAATAAAAATATAGCATCGAGGCTCTCGAAAAATTGGAAAAATATATAACTTTGAGCTGGACATGAGGCTATTATAGGAATATATGGTATACCTTAGGCCGAAAAATTGTCTAGATGACCACCGGCCGACCAAGTTATATCTATGAATTTTACGTTTTAATGTCTCAAAGACCATGTGACATTATAATCAGAAATAAAAATATAGCATCGAGGCTCTCGAAAAATTGGAAAAATATATAACTTCGAGCTGGACATGAGGCTATTATAGGAATATATGGTATACTTTAGGCCGAAAAATTGTCTAGATGACCACCGGCCGACCAAGTTATATCTATGAATTTTACTTTTTCGTGTTTCTAAGACCATGTGACATTATAATCAGAAATAAAAATATAGCATCGAGGCTCTCGAAAAATTGGAAAAATATTAACTACGAGCTGGACATGAGGCTAGCATAGGAATATATGGTATACTTAGGCCGAAAAATTGCCTAGATGACCACCGGCCGACCAAGTTATATCTATGAATTTTAGGTTTTCTTGTCTTTTAGACTATGCGACATTATAATCAGAAATAAAAATATAGCATCGAGGCTTTCGAAAAATTGGAAAAATATATAACTTCGAGCTGGACATGAGGCTAGTATAGGAATATATGGTATACTTTAGGCCGAAAAATTGCCTAGATGACCACCGGCCGACCAAGTTATATCTATGAATTTTACGTTTTCATGTCTCAAAGACCATGTGACATTATAATCAGAAATAAAAATATAGCATCGAGGCTCTCGAAAAATTGGAAAAATATATAACTTCGAGCTGGACATGAGGCTATTATAGGAATATATGGTATACTTTAGGCCGAAAAATTGCCTAGATGACCACCGGCCGACCAAGTTATATCTATGAATTTTAAGTTTTCATGTCTCAAAGACCATGTGACATTATAATCAGAAATAAAAATATAGCATCAAGGCTCTCAAAAAATTGGAAAAATATATAACTACGAGCTGGACATGAGGCTAGCATAGGAATATATGGTATACTTTAGGCCGAAAAATTGCCTAGATGACCACCGGCCGACCAAGTTATATCTATCAATTTTACGTTTTCTTGTCCCTAAGACCATGTGACATCATAATCAGAAATAAAAATATAGCATCGAGGCTCTCGAAAAATTGGAAAAATATATAACTACGAGCTGGACATGAGGTTAGAATAGGAATATATGGTATACTTTAGGCCGAAAAATTGCCCCGATGACCACCGGCCGACCAAGTTATATCTATCAATTTTACGTTTTCTTGTTCCTAAGACCATGTGACATCATAATCAGAAATAAAAATATAGCATCGAGGCTCTCGAAAAATTGGAAAAATATATAATCACGAGCTGGACATGAGGCTAGTATAGGAATATATGGTATACTTTAGGCCGAAAAATTGCCCCGATGACCATCGGCCGACCAAGTTATATCTATCATTTTTACGTTTTCTTGTCCCTAAGACCATGCGACATCATAATCAGAAATAAAAATATAGCATCGAGGCTCTCGAAAAATTGGAAAAATATATAACTACGAGCTGGACATATGAGGCTAGTATAGGAATTTATATTATGGTATAGTTTAGGCCAAAAAATTGCCCCGATGACCACCGGCCGACCAAGTTATTTCTACGACATTTACTTAAAATAGTTTAATGGCGATATGATTTTAATAAAAAATAAATAAAAAAATCGAACACCAAAAACAAAACTTTGTATCATCAGGATCAATTGCAGTAGATAATAAAATACAAATCACTTAATGCGTTAACGTCTAGGTCAAGAGCTCGATTCAAATGACGGGCGAAATAAGAAATATTTAAAAGGAAGAAAAAATGGCAATAAATAGTTCATGGGATGGGAAAAAGGGATTTTTTAATGAGTATTAAAAATAAAATATTCGTGGGATTTTTTCCTAACGAATGTTTATGGTCTTTTGTTGAACCTTGTTGAAAATTCAAATTCGTTGCTACAAATCGTTGTTTATTTCTATAGAGTATATTTAATTCATTGGTTAGGAAAATTATTTAAGACAGTTTCATACAGAGTTCATTTTTCTCATTCTTATTTGCCTTTTCTCTCTTAAGGCCAAGTTTTCTTCTTCCTTTTCCTCTTGACCATCGGCTAATTGCTAAATAGGGCCTTGGAGTAGCCTTATCATTTGAGCACAACCATCAAATGGATCAGGTGCAAAGGATAAACATAAATGAGAAAGGTTCTCCTGCCCAGAGTATCATATCTGCACTGAGCAACACATCCCTGGTTCCGTCAGAAGCTAAGGATGTGGAGGACAGTAACTGCAACATCACTGGGAAGTGCCCAACCCAAGACAGGCTGTGCAATGGTGTGATTCACAATAAGCACACTGATCCAGGGAACAACAAATTGCCATCAAGGTAAGAGAAACATGAACCTGTTCAATGTCAGGTAAGAATCCCTGTCATGTAAGGCAACTGGTAGAACAGGAAGTTCACTTTACCAATTTGCCAAGAAAAGAACACTTTATTGACCTCTATAGTTATCATATATCTTTGTTGAACTTCAACTACTCAAACTCACTTTACTAAATCTTTGCTGAACCCAAGACTTGAAACACCAACCAAGAGGTTACTTATTGATCAAGCTACTGACGTTTGTGATGTTTTTGACCTCAAAACACTTTCCATCAAATTTCTGCAAGCTGTAGAAGCTCCTAAAACCCTTTCCATTTTCTCAATTCCGTCTCAAAAGAGAAAACAGATTCGGGTTAATTTACAAAGTCATTTTCTTATACTAGCATACATGTTGGGTGTTATAATACCTTTGATTGAGTTTTTGAAAGCAGTTATCTATTGCTTTGAAATTAGTTGTTGATGAAAACTAAGGCCATTATAACTTTGTAGACTTCATTTCACTAGTTATATCTTCTATTGTCAACTCAATTTTGTACTTTCAAAAGAGAATTCAAACAAAAATGGTCTTTTAATAAACTAATGTAATCTGACTATGTCAATTAAATTCTAATATTTAGGTACCTAGAATTCCTTGGCATTATGGTTGTGACTTCTGGCCAATTAATAGAGATCACAAGGTTTGATTTCCATTTGGGGCAGACTTTTCAAAGAAAATTTCTGTTTCCTCCAAACACGTGAGGCTGGCATTTCCAGGCCTACCCAGGCTGGGTGAGGTTAACGTAGGTAACTGATACACCTGCCAGCAAATGGGGGGTAAAACCCCTGTCCTGACTACTTCAAATCAGGACATAAAAACCAATAGAATCAACCAGTATACAATAGAATAATAAATAAAATTTGATCATAGATAACCAATCCATTAATGTTTTACTGATAATTCACATTCTACCTCTTGTGATCCAAAGAAACATTTTCAGTTTTTGAGTGTTACCTAAGATAGTTATTAATTGCTTTTTTCCACATTTAATTTAAAAGTTAATCTAATGGCTGGACAGTAATGTAAGTCTTGCATTTACATGCATTATCTTGTTAACAAAATAATAAATGTGTCTAGTGCCTTGATCACCTCAAGTACAAATGCTTGAACATTATTTTTTACTTTGTAATTTATACATTTATCAATTTAAAAAAGATTAAATATTAATACTCTGTTTCAGGTATCATTCAACAGAGTCAAATGAACCAAACAAATGTGCTTCAAAGAGTCAATTAGCCAATAACACTACCTGTTATTCTAGTAAAAACTGTGGCAATGGATATGTTAATCATGATTCTAGTCATTTAAATTTGTCTTCTCAGCTCAATTCTATAGCTCTAATTAATTGTGGTTCAACAAAGCCATCAACAAAGTTGAAATCCTCGACACCAACACATGTTAACAGTGAATATAAAAATAACAAGATAAACTCTAGTGAATCAATAAATGGAAGCAACGTTAATCAGAATATCAATGTAGACAGAAAACTAAGCCAAGAAGCAAATAATCATAAAAGTAAATGTTTTGTCAAAGATGTAATAGCCAATACCAAGAACAATAATGCAGAAAGTAGCTCATCTGGACAGACAAATGCAAATTTAAAATGTGATTTGGAGAACACAGTACAACCAAAACTATTTCCTGACAACTGTACGGCCAGAAAAGAAAGCTCTACTCCTGTCTGTGAAAAAACATTGAGTGCCCATAGTTCAGAATTGGAATGCAAACATAAAATATCTGCTAATAAACCAGTTGACCATGTTAGAGATACTGCAAGCAAAAATGAAGAAAAGGCTAAGTCTTTTGAGTGCAATCCTTCTCTTGTGAACTATTTACGAAGTGCTGATGAAATAATTGGTGGTATAAAATATGTATCATACAAATCTGAGTTGCAAATGAGAGATATCATTAAGCTTATTCAAAAAGACTTATCAGAGCCTTATTCAATATACACTTACAGATATTTCATTCATAACTGGCCAAAATTTTGCTTCCTAGTAAGTTAAACATTTTTTTTTTTCATTTATAAATGTGTGAGAAGGCATTTTGAACTATGCATTTGTCAGTCTCGTAAAATTATCAAAAAAGGTTTAGTGTGAGATTGTGGAGACCACCCACAGTTTCACATATATTTTTTTACTTGCTGTTTGCCCATAGTTTGCAATGGGACTAAATTTCAGTTAACTATTACTTAATTCACTGACTCAAGTAGTCACTGTGGCCTAGTGAGTTAGCACTCTAGGCATTGCATACGATCCCAGCAGAGCAGGAATTTATCTGCTCTGTACTAGGATGTCCACTCATACCTCGTGAGGAAAAATGAGTAGCTGCTTTGATATGAAGCAGCGACCAGTAGCAGAATTATAGGCAAAAAACAAAATATTGACCTTATCTACAAGACCTTATCTTGAAAATATTTTTCAAAAAAAATTAAACTAAATAGGTATTCGATACACCATTCAGATCATTATTTTAAAGGAAAATGGTTTCCAAAATTTGTAACTATATCGTTTTTCGAGACATGCATTCAAATAATTAATGTATATATTATGGGTAATGAACCTGTCACATAGAATCGTACATTTTGGATAGTTGGAACAAAGAAATCAACAATGACAAATTAATTTTCTTCTTCTTACAAGCTTTTGAAAGTAATAATGGTAGCCATATTGGATAGCTTGTTGTGGGACAAGTTTGAGGCATCACAAGTTCTCCATTACTTATTGATCTATGGTGAAAAACACTCCAGCTGATTTTTATGAAATGCAATCTTTTAATTCACAGGCTATGGATGGTGACAAATGTGTAGGAGCCATAGTCTGCAAGCTTGATATTCACAGGAAAGTCATAAGAAGAGGATATATTGCCATGTTAGCCGTAGACGAAAGTTACCGGAAAATGAAAATAGGTAATGTAATTACATTCCTTCTTTAAAATAGAAAAGAATTTACTTTGTGTATACTGCTCAGGTAATACTGAAAAGTCCCTTTACTCCAGTAATCAAACAGATCTTATGTATGAATTGGGTTTTAAAGTACAATTCGCTTGTGTTTGTTTTCCCCTTGTTGAATTCAATGACTGACAAGAAAAGTTTTCAAGAGACATTTTACCTTTTTATTAATTCACCCTCAAATTTTTAAATGGGTCTTTCTATATTTTGAATTTTTTGGATTGGCTTTATGGAAACTTCAAACTATTAAATAATAATCAATAGCCTATGGCTTAATACATGGTTCTTTAGATAAGAGTTTGGATAATAGAAATTAATTGGATTAATTTCTACAGTGTTTGATCTTATGATGGTAAAAATAAACTGGTATGAGATCACACAACTTTCTTTATCCTTCAAAAATAAGTCAAAGTCCACCACTGGTGACTAAACTGGAAAAGTCTACATAGGTACAAGATTTCAAGTCTCTAGCTTATTACATCTGATAACTCTTGAAGGAGTTGGCATTTTTCAATTCTGATTGTTTCTAAGGATAGGAAAGTGCCTATGGCAGACTAGCCGATGCTGTCAAAATTCAGGTGGGACTTGAAAAACTACCTTATTTTGAACAAAGTGCTCTTCTTTGGTAATTTTAAATGCAATGGTATTTTACAGCCTAAATATACAAGTTAAAACTGGACAATACCCTCTTTGAATTTTTCTTTTATGCCAAACCATAGCTGAAACGACTTCACATAGGCATGAAACTATTTGTCAGAAAAGGGTATTTCTAAGTTGGATTGAACCATCATGTATTTACATTCAAAGTATGTTTTTACTTATATTAATTTTCTTTTTCAACAGGGTCCAATTTAGTCTTGAAAGCTATTCGAGCAATGATGTTTGATGATGCAGATGAGGTATGAATACATTTTCAATAAACATATTGAATGAATTTAGAACAGCTGTGTTGCTTTTTGGCCATTTAACAGCATTATTTCCTTAATTAAGAATAATACAACATTCACTTTAAAAAAACACCCCTTAGTTTTTGTAAATAAATCAGTAAAATATTTTTACTTTACACGTGAAAAAAGCAAATAAATCAAGATTAAAGATATTTAACATAAAAACATACACACCTAGACCAATACTGCCGTGCTCAGTAAAATTACCATATCTCAGAAGAAAATCGATTTTGGGTTTTTGACGTTAATATGTAAAGAAACATTTAACCGTAAATTTTTAGGCTGTCAAAAATAAAATAGTATTTTTTTCCATCCAAAGTTGCCTAAAATTGGCTAATTTGTTTTAAAATTGCCTCCTTTCAATGAATTACTAAGGAAATATGACTTATCTCGGATATGTGTCAGTTTACTTCAGCATGAATTAATACATGCAAGATGAAATACCAAGCAATTTTAAAAAATTCCAGAAGCAAAGTTAACTTATTATCAATGAGATGCGTCAAAATGGCTTAGGAAAGTGATAGCAAAATTATGAGAAAATCATTAACTTTTGAAACATACTTGCAATGTTAGGTAACAAGGAGATGTGGTGATTTTGCTAAGTAAACGAAATTCACAAATCCTTAATTTCCCGAAAGTAGTGATTTTTGAGATGCGTTAATTTCGCTTAGTATGGTAGAATAGCTTTGGATTTGGTCTCAGGGAATCCCTAGATCTGTGTTTTGGTACTGATAACTCGATATCGAAAATTTCAGCCATGACTTTTCTATAACAAGATGGGTAGGGTTAAAAAGATTGTGTTATTTAAGTATTGAGATTATAACTTTATTCAAATTATAACTTTATTTTCACTAAAACTTACTTCTTCATTGATTTGATTTCAGGTTGTCTTGGAAACAGAAATCACAAATCGACCAGCATTAAAATTATACGAGAATTTAGGCTTTGTTAGAGATAAAAGATTGTTTCGATATTACTTGAATGGTGTTGATGCATTAAGACTTAAACTGTGGCTGAGGTAAATCATCAACTTACAACTTACGATAGTAAAATGGACATGAAATCTACGCCATGTTTTAAAATTAATAAATCAGTTGATAATTTTCCCAACTAATACATGTGTATCTGCTGATCTGGAAATTTCGGGCGGAATTCATAGACATTTTTTGTAATACCTCTGGACGCTAAGTCTCGATTTTCGTACTGTCTCAGATGGGGGAAACCAGTGATCAGTCAACTTTAGAACTCTATTTTGTGTATTAATTTCGCCCTACATTTCTTTAAACTTTTCTTTTTTTGTTGTTGAAATAATAATAAAAAAAACTAATCCTCATAACATCAACCTACCTTAATCAAAGAGGAATTATTAAGATTTTAAAATTTAGAATTTTCCAAAAATTAATACAAAACAAAGACAAATACATGTATCAGATGGGAAAAACATTGACTTTCCTGTTAAATTTGATTCTGTATATTTCATATTTTAATTAATTCATTAAATTAGATTGTTACTTTCTAATTATTGAATTTTGAAATTAAAATGACAATTTGCTTTATTAAGACAGTAAAATGATATACAATGATATGTTGCTCCAAGGCGACAAGCTCCATTACTCATGGCATTGTCCCTCATACTGACCTTTTTCTTACCATTTTTAATGTGTCTAGAAACATATCCTCCTCTTGAACCCTTTTAGTCTTAAATATAGTCTTTGTTTGTTGAAAATTTTAATTTGAAGATTATATTAAAATTATTATTTTTTTTCTTTCTTAATATCTCTAAAAACACTATTTTCCTCAATCCACTCCAAATAACCAAGCTGTGTTGCTCGAATTGTATCTACATCCTTTAAATTTACTTTCATATTATTAATAATTATGAAGGTACATTTACCACATAATGTTCCAAATGAATTTTCTTTATATAAAACTTCATCAACCATTTTTAGTACCAATTTGGTTCTTACATTGTTAATTAATAGTCCATAAGAATTAATTGATGTTCCACACCTCCTTTTATGAGTTCAGTGAATAAAAATAACACTGAACCCATTTGTTTTAAATAAAAAATAAATGGACTGTTGTCTATTTATTTGTTGGCAATGTTTTGAACACCATCTGTGTTTCACTAATTTTGAATTTGTATATTTCATTGCAATTTTTGTATCTGGTTGAACTTTAACCCTCCAAATAGAAAAATAAAAGAACCGGGAAACTTTTGTTGATGGGTGCATTGTAATTATAATTTGAACATCAAAGTTTGGTTTTCAGCGAAGACATTGTTTTTTTTCATGGTATGAAATTCATCACTATGTATGAGGTAACTTGTAGAGAGCAAAAAAAATCAGAAAACCTACAAGAATCCATTTTATAAAGAATAAATATGAAAAAAATTAAATCATTTTCACATTTCTATTTTGTGTAATGCCCAACCCCTAATTTTGATGTTTTGATGGTTCAGAATAATAATACCCCTGTGGAAGATAACCACTAGGCGAGGTTAATGCTCAAAGCATTTTCTACCACCTAACCCTCAGAGTCTTATTATTCTGTGGTCACAAACTCAAATTAATGAGGAAACTTTGCTTCTAAAGTATTATGGAATTATTAAAACATTTTTAAAGCATTTCCCAGCTCGTCCTGTTGCAAATAATTATTTGATACAGGACCAACTGTATCAAAGTTCTCTTAAACATTTTATACATTTTCCAGCAAGCAAGGTTATTCAGATCATAATAGACTAGTTCCTGTTTAACATTCTCTCTGCCTCCTCCCCCCTCACCAGATAATTGTCACGATCATTACATGGAAAACTTTTCTTTCTTCTTCTTTTTTTTTTCACCATGAAGAAAGTGGACCAAACATAAACCCTGAGTTTGTATATAATAATTAGGTCAATCATTTCCAATCCAAAGCGAAAACCACTGCTTTATGTCTGGCTATGGTTTTCTTGTTTTGTTGAAATTTCCAGTTTCAAAGAGATAAAAAAATAGTTATTATTTTAACTATCTATTTCGTTAGTTTCACATTTGTATTATTTAGAACCAAAAAAGTTTTTTTTAAACATAATTATTAATGATTGATTTTTTCCTAGTTTGAAAAAGTTTTTTTACTTAAGTGTATGAATTTCATTCATGAAATGAACACTAAAAAAATACCAAACTGATGTTTTTAACTGCCCCACATTTCTAGGCAGACTAATAGGTTTGTAAGAATTTAGTATTGTAAACATCATTGTAAGCAAAGAAATCCCCATGGTAAAAAAATGCATTTCTTGAACTTCTTCTACAACATTCAAGCCATAATTATTGAAAATAAATATTATTAAGTAGTATCTATATGAATATTATTATTTCCTCAACTGGAACTCAGATAAAATCTATTTTCTAAATATTTTTATCAACTTGAAATCTAAATGTTTTAATCATTTAGAGGATAAATTAATATATTATTCAACCCACAATCTAAATTTATACATCAAAATTATAATATTTTATTTCAATCTAATTGAGGGCTTTTTAAATTTCCCCTTGAAATCTAAATATATTATGTATATTAATCTTTTTGATTTTTTGCAAGTAAATCCTACTTGAAATCAACATAAAATCACCAACAATTTCATAGTTTATATTTAATTGTACTCAAAATCAACTCACAATCGACAGTAAATATTGTAATTATTTACTTTTTTTTAAATATTGTAATTAAGATGATTTAAAATTAATTTATATGTATCTGTCATAAATGATTAGGTACATTTTTGTACCTATGCCGGCAGGATTTTGAATCAAAATTGCATTGATTAAAATTTGAAATTTAAATCATTATCTAACCTTTAATATGCCATCAATATGGTATATTAAAATGCATCCTAAAATTATTATCAAAATCAGAGCTTACAAAAAAAAATACTTTTAGGGGGAAATTAATAGTCGTTTTGCTACCTCTGTGGCGCTAAGTGTCGAATTGCGTTTCAGCTGTTTACGCTAATTTGGGTACAGCTGTTTGCAAGCAATACTTTCTGGTGTGCTCGTGTTGATCCAGCATCTAAATGGGAAGTACTGTGTCACTTATCGCCCATCAAAAGGAGGCATAGTACGGAATGGGCAAGCTATAACATAGACCACAAGTGTCTACAGTAGCTTCTTTAACATGGCTACGAAAGTAAAAAGACTTCTTTTAAAAAAGTCTTTAAACAAACAAAAAATATTATTTTTTTTTCTTCAATATAATGGAAATTTTGATACAATAATAATATTTGTATAATAACTCTTATTTCTAAGTATGATAGAATAGTGATTTTTTCAATGCCACTCACTTATAAGTTTTTTTTTATGTTTGGGTGAAGACAATTTTTTTCTTTCTTTTTTTTTATATATTTTAAACATATTCAGAAATTGGTCGAATAAGGTATTGAAATTTTACCTTTAGTTTAGACCACTTTGTGATTAATGGAAATATTTATTCAGATAAAGGAATTCAGAATTGAGCTTTAGACTCTTAAATTTTTTTCTTTATTGATTCAACTTGATATATAAAATGTATTTAATTTGATTGGGATTTCTTTGTCTATTGCATTCTGTTCAATATATTATTTAAAATGTAACATAATCTTGTATGTAGTACCTATATACACCAAAAGAGACATTATATGAAATTTTAGGTAGAAATGAAATGTTTCTCTTTTCATAAATCTACGCTTTGTATCATGTAATTTTGACAAAACAAAAACAAATTGTATTCAAATCACGCTATGCCAATGAAAAACTTTTTTTTTACTTCCCAAAAAGAAATGTGTAATATACCTATTATAAAAATATTATTAGTTAAATAAATCTATGTTTAACTTCCATGGAAAGATAATACAACAGATTGTCACTTTTTTTTCCTCAGGAGACGGCTTTTTTTCAGTTTTATGTACCCAAAAAATGTTTCTTGGTTTTGAATAAACAAATATTCGAAACGCTATTCTTGTTTCAGAAATAGAAACACAGAAACAATTCGGATATCTGAAGGAAACAATGAAGTTGTTCCATTTCCCCATTGAAAACAATACGCATTTATCTCGACTTAAGTTCACAGAGGTATAACAAATGATTTTATTAACTTCGCCCGTCGTTGAGTTTCAGGACAAAATTAATAGATTGGACCCCGAAAATGATAGCGATATATTTAAATAGTATAGTTAATGAACAGCATCAGCTCTAGATGTACTTTTTTGTGCGTCTAGAGTTTAGGGGCGGAATTAATAAACGTTTTTGTTATACCACTGTGGCGCCAAGTCACGGATTGGGTACTGTGTAAGATGCGAAAAACCGACACTTAGCAATGACTTGATATATAGAATTTGTCTATTAATTTCGCCCGAAATGTCTTAAATATTTATATATACCTCTGTGGCGCTAAGTCTTGATTTGTCATGACTTACGAACTCGATTTTGTCTATTAATTTCGCTCTAAGTCTGCCATGTCTAGTTGTAACGAATAAAGTTTCGAATTCCACATTTTGGAGCGTAGCCAACAAAAACCATTCCAGTACGACCCGACTCTGTTGACAGGTGGTTCTAGGGATCTTGAAAGACACCTACAAAACACGAAACCGGGGATTGAGAACGTTATTTCCAAAAGTATTCGTCAAATTAGCGCTCGTGAGTAAATTGAGGGTTTTGCCACCTCGGTTTGGCGAGAAAATCCTTCGTTTTACTGCACTAGCGCTAAATTGACGAATCCTTTTGGGAACTAAGTTTCCCAATTCCCGTTTCGTGTTTTTTTAGGTGTTTTTCAAGATCCGTAGAACCGGTCATGAAACTATTTGATGCTGGACCAACCTTCCTCAAGACTTTGTTTTTCCTCGATTTCAAGGCTATCGAATTCCATAGAAAGCTGTCTAGTAGTGAGGTTGGTTGAGGAACTGTTGCTATTGTTGTACCCAGCTGGCTAAAAGTGGGGGGAGGGGTTAACGTCCATTTGAACTGGATGGTCATATCATGACGGGGTTTTAACCTCGACCTCCCCAGCCGGAGTGGGGCCGGGAATAGTCAGGATCACGAGTGTTTCAATTTGAATGGTCACCCATCCAAGTCCTGCCTCGCTGGATGTTGCTTAACTTCAGTGACTGAATGATAACTGGTGTATTCAACGTGCCATCGACGCGACGTTGGCTAGTTAAAAACTGAAGCACATAATATTCTATGTGCGACCAATCATCATGAGATGGTTGAGCAACTGTAGAGTTTGCCAGTGTAAATTGCCACAGCCTTTTCTCCTTTGATATTGTTTCGTAATACGGTAATCAATGTATAACAGCACCATTCTTGTGGTCATAGGTCGTGAGTTGGAATCCAAGGTTGGGCTTGATTTTCTGACAAATTCTTTTTCCTCCTAGATAAATAATAATAAAATCGCCTTATTCAAGCCCGAAACGATCTACGGCAATGCCTCATTGTGAAAAATGAATATAGGGCCATGCCTCGGCCGGAATTCGGGTGCAACCCAACCCCATACCCGCGTGTCCCTTCTGATCTTGTTGCATAACACGGTAAGGAATGAACAAAGCTATAGCACAAGCAAATAGATAAGTGGTAGTGTAATTTATTTTTCATGGAATATTTACAAGTTTTATTCACACGGTTGAGATTGTACATTCTAGACTAGCAACACTTGTAAACACTAAAAATCGTACCAATATTGAAGCACGCAACACTTACAAACTCATCAGGATTAGTTTTCTTCTGATTTTACATTATTAGAACAGAAAATACCTTGTTTATACTGCCGAGGTAAGACTCAAAAGTCCCCTTCTCCAGCAGTCAGATAGTCTTATGTATTTCTCAAGAGAATTACCTAGATAAAGTTACAGAGTATTAAGCCGTGTCCCCACTCGTGTTGTTCAACAATGTTGATCAACACTTTAGGTGGGGAGGGTGTCCCACCTAAATTTTTAACACGACCACAGTTCAAGCTGAATTGTTCAAAGCCGCATACCCACCGATGTTGAACGTGTTGATCAACATGTTCAACAATTTTGCCTTAAGTGTGGGCGTTTCGAAAATTTAGTGGGCACCGTGCAGTGTTGATCAACACCGGTGAGGACGTGGCTTAATAATAGGTATGTTGATCAACACCCTGGGGATAGGGCTTTAGGATTTAAATTTTGCCGTTACCACGTCTAAGTATAAAAATTGGGAGTAGTATTGTGCGTACTTCATTTAAGTCACCTTTTTACTTACTCAGAACACATTAAATTTATAACATTGTCTTTTTACACAACCAGCAAAGCAACCAGTTTAACAATCAAATGAAATTTTTGGAATAAGCTCAATGCGGTTGAATTTACTGGAAAAAGTAAGTTTAGGTCACAATACAATGGACCCAAAAGAGGTTGGTGTAATTATTGGGCTTCTCTTGTGGGACTCCAACTCCATCTAACTTGGATATAAAAGAAATATCTGAATTATAGAGAAAATCTCAGGTCCTTCGCGTCACCTCTTTATGTGTAATGGAGAACCGGCTATATTAGAAACCTTTTTATAATAGAATTTTTGGTCTCTACCTTGGGTTCTATTATATCCAGTTTCGAATGTAGCTTATGTAGGTAATATAATAAATCAATAAAAATTTTTGCATTGATATTTTTATTATTTATAGTTCAAATTTATTATTATCCTTTTATAAAATTAGCGAAGTAGTACTGTTGGTGCAATACCTTTACCCAGGATCCCACTGAATGCAACATTTTATTGCGCATCGCTGCGGAAGGATCAAATGAGATCAAACCCCACTGACTTCGCAGGTCAAGGGTTCGATACCCAAAGCCAACAAAAAAATTGAATTCAAAATTTGTTTACAGTTGTTTCTAAGGAATCTGTGCTCTCCTGTTGACGCAGCATCCAAATGGGAAGTATTGTGTCACTTCTCGCCCATCAGAGGAGAGGCATACTACGGGATGGGCAAGCTACAACACAGACCACAAGTATCTACAGTAGCTGTTGTTTCATGGCTACGAAATAAAAAAGGCTGTGAAACACTCATCTTTTAAAATTTAAAAAAAGGTACCTATTATCTCCAGTGTCATCTATACTAACAACATATTCCATTACTTCCTGATTTGTCCTAAAAAAATCACTTGATGTTCGACGTTGATCAGTTTGCCAAAGAATTCATACTAAGATGGACACATACTTCAGCAGCTGTTGAGTGTCTTATGTTTGGTACTGCAGCATTGGGGTGGCCAGATTCGAATGATGGCTTGAGTTCATTCTTAAGGCCGACAGACTTTTATTGTACCATTCATCTTCTGTACTCATTCCTGAAACACGAGAATGTAGGAATAATTTAATAAATATTGTAGGTAATTTAATAAGTTTGTTTGAAGAGCGGGAAAACCGCTCCGCTTAATGTGAAAATGTGAACACTCTCATTTAAAATTTATTGCCTCTAGGACCAAGCGGGGAAAAACCGCCTGCTTGCACAGCTAATGGGAACACTCTCATTTAAACTTTAATCCCACTAGGAGCAAGCGGAAAAAACCGCCATGTACAATTCCTTGGCTTACAACAAAACCCCTACTCTAAGGGTGTCAACGGGGTTATCATGCACAGCTAATGGGAACACTCTCATTTAAAATTTATTACCACTAGGAGCAAGCGGGAAAAACTGCCTGCTATGCACAGCTACACTCACTCACAGCTACATGGGAACACTCTCATTCGTGATTGGTTCACATTGGTAAAACACTTGGCAATAAATTTTCATCAACTTTCCATTATCGCTATATTTTGAGATATTTTACCAAATCACTTGTATCTCCAAAAGTTCATAAACGATTCTCTTCAAAATTGTTTAGTAAGTTAAAATTTGCGTGTTTTCTACATTCAGAATGTAGAAAGCTTACAAAAAGAGCTATGTTCTAATATTCATGTATACACCTATGTACTCGTAGGTACATCTAGTACAACTTCTCACTGTTTCCGTTTATACCTACTGATTAAAATAGAGAGGTTAGTTGATGGCATGGATATTCAGAACTATTACCTGCTGATGAGAGCAAAAAGCTCGAAACAGCTGTCCAGGTTTTTCTGGTATTTATATAAATCTATCCTTTCATTCTAGAAACATTCTCCATCTCAAAATCCTCAATTCTCCCTTTCAACCGTCTCACAACGCACTCTGAGTGGTTAATTTGAACTCAATAACCACCAGAGTGCGTTGTGTGACGGTTGAAACGGAGACTCGGGGATTTGGACAGTGGAAAGTGTTTCTGGAATGGTGTTCAGGTTGTACAGGTGTACCTTTCTAGCTAGAGAATACAAATAGTAGATACTAGGTCTCTATAGTAAAGTGAAGTGAAGACACTAGTCACTAAAATGCACTGGTAGTCAAGTGGGTTAACCGTTTAGTCTAGTAATCCAGGTAGCGTAGGGATCCTTTGGTTCGAATCCCAACCAGTGCATGAATTTTTCCTCATTCGTTTGAGTCTGTGACCACATAATAATAAGACTCTGAGGGTTAGGTGGTAGAAAATGCTTTGAGCATTAACCTCGCCTGGTGGTTACCTTCAACTAATGAGTGTTTTATTCTTAACACATATACGACCGGTTGTCCCACCGGTGGGACAACTGCGTGTGTACTGAATGGACCGGTTGTCCCATCGGTGGACAAGTGAGTATGTAGTGGACCGGTTGTCCCACCGGTGGACATCTATTCCTATGTTTTATTAGAAATATACTCTATATGTATAATTTAAAGCGTTTTTCGTCAGAGTAATTATGTCGAAAGGTCCTATCACATAACTGAATGGTGCGGTGTTGTAGTTTAAATTGAGATGTTACCTAGAGCGTCCTGTCGCATGCCGGTGGCACTCATGTTGAGGCGCCATGACCCATGGAGAAGGGCTGAGGGTAAGCACTTGCTGACATCTGGGGGTAGCGGTTTATTGTGTTGGGGTGGGGGTAAGGCTGGTAGCCTCGACTTGTGGTGGGGTAGATGTTCCGCATCATGGCACCGTTGCAAGAGGGCGTCAGCGCTTTCTGCAGTTGCTTCTCCTGTTTCCGATATTTTGCCCGTCGGTTTTGAAACCATACCTGGAAAGGCAAAGCGTTAACAAAAGTTGTAGAAACATGGTGGGCGGAAAATCAATGTAGGCAATGCTCAAATTTGTAGAACTGGTGGTTGTACAGAGTTGTTAGAGTAGGGTTAGGAAAATTAAATATACCACCAAGGCTCGGGCGTAACTCGGTGAAACCATACAAGTTCGATCATCGCCCTGATGACTCGTAACTCGTAAAGACGAGCTCTTTCAACTAATTTGACTGGAACCATCACTTCCAGGTTGAACCAGGAGCCATCAAATCAGTTTAAACAGAAAAGTGAGACAGCTTTTCTATTTTCATAACGACCTTGTAAACAACCTTAGACAGAAAAGTGAGAAGTCACAGCACGATGAACATTTGAACAATGCACACGAAGCCTTGTGCCTTGTTTAGACGGCCCCGATTATATGATTTGTGCTGAGAACTCAATACATCCAATATGAAAATTCAATTTGAACCTTTTTCTCAAGCAGTCTCCTTCCTCCCCCTCCCCCCCCCTACCATCCCTATCTTCCTCCCCCTTCCTCCTCCTCTCCACCTCCCCCCCCCCTGATACATCCCCAAGTCCCGCGTGGAACAGACTCTCCCTCTTTCACTTTTTATTATTATTATTTCATCCCCATTTTATTTTTCAGAAAACTTTTCTCCCTATCTCTTGCTCTCGCTGTCTTTTCTCTGTCTTGTTCTTTCATCATATCTTATCCCCCCTACCTACATGTCTCCTCTCTCCCCTCTCTCCTCTCCCTCCTTCCTCTCTCTCTCCCTCCCCTCTCTCTCTCTCTAATAGTATCTTCTTATCCCAGCATCTTCATCTTCTTATTCTCTCTCTATTCCCCTCCTCCTCGTTTTTTTTTTTTTTCTCTCTTTCTCCTCCCAATATCTCCTCTCCATCCTCCTCTCCTTCCCCCCCAATCCTCTCTTCCCCCCCAATCTCTCTTTCTACTGAGTTGTTACTCCATTCTCTCCTCTCCCTCTCCTATCCCTCCATCCTCTCTCTCTCTCTCCTCCCCTCATCTCTCTCTCTCTCTCTCTTCCCCACCCTCTCCCCCCCCAATCTCTCTTTCTACTTGAGTTGTTACTCCATTTTGCTCTCGCTCCCGTGAACATTTTCCATCAGGCTTCTACCGAGAAAATGACTCTCCGTGTTTTCGAGCGAGTTTCTACCAAGAAAATAATTGTTTCTGAGAAACTTTCGCGCTGTACAACTTTTAGAAGAGGAAGTTGTGAAATCCCTGATCATCAGTCGATAGTAATATTAATAATATACATCAATGATAAGGTAAAAGGTGCAGATACAACAACAAAATCTTAATAATACTGGTCGAATAGAACTTGGAAGTCTCTTGAATCAATAGTTTTGTGGATAACATTAGGTATCTAGTTTAATGTACTCTGGTCTAGGAGGACTTATAGAATTTGGCTAACAAAATGGCGTAGTGTTGTACTGCCAAAGTGCCAATAGAATCTTCTTCTTCATACTAAGAGTACTTCGTTTAAACTATTGAACCGCGTGTGACGCGTTGAATACACCGGTTCTCGTAGGATCACCGTAGTTAAGCAATGTCCAGCGAGGTGAAGACTTTGTGATGCTGGCATTCCGGCCCAACCCAGGCTGGGTGAGGTTAATGTGGTAGCAGGTTTGTGAGTTTCCTGCGAATGGAGGGTAACACCCCCGTCGTGATATGACCATGCAGTAAATCTCTGTTCTGATGAATAATTCAGTTCCAGAAAGTAGTATCTGTAGCATTCTCAAAATCCCCGAATCTCCTTTCAAAAAGAAAAACTACTCCTTTGGTTTATTTGAACAAAACTTGTCAGTTGTAAAATAGATTTGGGATTTTGAGAGTGAGGAGTACTTTCTGGAATGAGGCTCAGGTGCGTAAACCAGGTATTCTGATTGTGAAAAAGGCGGACTACCCAATCAATATTGAAATTCCAAGAACGTTCAAGGGTTAAATTCAATTCAATTCAAAATGTGCTTTATTTGTTTAATAATATATTTTACAAACATGTAAACAAACATTTTCATAATTATAATACATTGTAAATACTTATTTATTAGTATTATTATTTAACCTTGAATAAGTATTCAAGGGTTAAAAAATTGCGTTTAATTGACGACTTTGTGAAACGAGAAGAACCTATCGAAATGAAAATAGTTGCAAAGTAATTTTGAAAGTTTTCACAGGGCCCTATGGATAGCTGTGATGTGTTTAGAAGTTCCAGTCGAAAAGTGGACGAGTTTCAATTACGTCCGATAAGTGGAAACAGTAATGAAATAACTTCTGATACTACTACCTAATGATAGTTGATTACTGCATAGTCCTAATTGGACATTACCTAATGCTCCTTTTAGAACAATACCTTGTTTTCTATGCCTTGCCTATCAATAGAAAATTAGTTTTCGTGAAATGAAAGATAGTCTTGGCTTCTTTTTGCATAAAAATTGTTTTACTTTCTATGTGTAAATACCGGAAGTTCTACTCATTGTAGGCCAGCTCTTCTCTTACCTGTATTCTAGCTTCGTTTAGTTTGGTTGTCCTCGCCAGCTCTTCTCGACAGTAAATGTCTGGATAGTGGGACTTTGCAAAGGCCGCTTCCAACTCTGCTAGTTGTTCCTGGAACATAAATGGAGAATAAGGGCCGAATAATGAAACAGGATTAGATTCATTTAAGGTGGACACTATCCCTTAACTCGGGCTATAGTGCGCTGTAAATACCGTACATGGGACTCGCACCACCGACCTGTCTAACTGGGGGACGTTAAACAGAGAGAAGACCAGTGTCTCGCCAGAGGACTATAAACAGAGAACGAACTAGTCAACCCTAACAAGCCAGGCTAGCTTGCAGTTTTCCCAAGAGTTTAATGGCTTATAAAGAAAAAGCCCAAGTTCTCACGATGCGATGGTTGATCGCACATAGAAATGTGTGAGCCAATTTTTCCAATTAAGTTGGCTAGAGACCATCATCCCCCTCAGCTGGTTAGAACAACAACCTACTCCTTATAGATCAAGCGAACTTAACTCAGAGAATATGGAAAATTACTTTCTGTTCTATAGTAATAGCCCTTTTTATAATAACAAAAAAAAAAAAAAAATTGAGAAATTTTAGAATTTTTTTCCGATTTCTAATATTAGAAAATTCTCTGAAGTAAAAGATATTGAAACAGATACAATTACCTGATCAAACTCGCCTTACTAAATATTTGTCACACTTGGGACTCGAACCTCCGACCTCCAACTTACATGTCCAGAACCCTATCGATCCAGCTACTGAGGTCGGTCAATAATACTAACAACATTAGCATGTGTGTGTTAGGTAATGATGATACTTTTCAGAACACATAATAAAGTTCAACTATTCCATTATTTTTAAACAGAGAGAGAGAGAGAGAGAGAGATGGGACAATTTTTACCAAAGATAAAGATAGATAATAGAACAACAAAGCACAGTCAGAGAAAACATAAAAAGCAGGGATCGCAAGGGGTGTGGTTATTGTCAGGAGACCCCTCCCTCCCCTGGAGATATAAGGGATGACTCATCACCAGGGATCCCTACTGATGGGGTGGTCTGGAGTGAAGGGTTGTCTTGGCGAGAGCTACGTCGTACTCTCGTACTGGTCTCACAAATGGTCTATACCAGGGGTCGGCAATTAAATCCTGTCAGGGTCCGGATTAATAAGAACCATCAGTCTTTTGGAACTTTCTTACACCAAAACTGTTGGTCGATACTGTCTCTTTGCACATTTTTAGGACTACTTTTTCTTGCGAATCAATTTTTTTTAAGAAAGAGAAAAAAATATTATTTTTCGGGCCTAAAATTTTGTTCGCGGGCCGGACAAATGAGCTTCGCGGTCCGGATTCGGACCGCGGTCCGCTAATTGCCGACCGAGGGTTTATACTAATACTAATAGGTAGTTACATTTCCCAAAAATAAAACAATACGCAAAATCTAGACTAAAGTCTACATAGCTATTTATTTACAAAAATATATGCACCCAATCAACTTTTTACAAAACAAATGACTAATGGCCGAGCTTAATCAGGCTGTTAGTATGCACTCCAACAAAAATATGTATATATTAAGTTCAATACCTAAATAAATGTTATGGTATTGTATACTCGAACTTGTAAATCTGATTTAATCTTTTAAGGCGAAATTAATAGAATTTTTTTTTACAACTCTGTGAACTTAACTCAAGATTTTGAGTGGTTATCATATTTTTGTAATCACAATCGTGATATCACAACTACTCAAACTCGGCTTTTCTAAATTTATGCTTAACTTGGGACTCAAACCACGAACTCCGGATTACAAGTCCGCCGCCTTATCGATGAAGCTACGGACTAGATTTTGAGATCGGTCTAGATTTTGAGTAAGTATTGTTTTAAATTGTACCTCAGCAAAAGTTGAATGATTTGATAGCTCATGGTAACCTAATTTTTTTATAACTATTTGTTATTATTATTATTATTTATTCAACAATTTTGATCAATCTTTATTTACAATTTTTTATATACGAGTACAGGTACAGTGAAAAGGTATAATTAATGAAAGGTAAACAAAGTTTGATCAAGGGTGGTGATAATGCCTTTGGAATTCTCATTTGTTATTGTATTTGTCAAAAATTGATCCAAATTAAGGTTTATACATCGCGATCGGGCCCTCGTATCAGAAAGCACTCTCATAATCCCAAAGCGCCCTTTGGACTATCACACAACGCACTCTGATTGGTCATTTCGTTCAAATTTACCAATCAGAGTGCGTTGTGTTACGGTTGAAAAGGAGATTTGGGGATTGCGAGAGTGAGAGTGCTTTCTGGTAATCTTATATCTTCCAAATGCTTAAAGTCCGAATTTTGTCTTTCGCGCAAGCTTGATGAAATATGTAGGTCCTACTACTTTTATTTTATTTTCGTTTTTTTTCTGTTGGTTTACCTTACGGTGTATACAATTTTCTTATATCTAGTCTTGAAACTAACTTGAATATAATAAGAATACCAAAATTCAGACTTCAAGCACTCTTGTACCAGAAATAAGTCTCATTCATGTTCGCAAGTCTAGTAAGCACTAACTGAAACTTGTGGATCCGATTCTGTCTATTATAGTTTCCATGGAGGACTAAACAAGTCTGAAACCCCCGTCCTGACTACCTATCTCAATCTGGACGTTAAAACCAAATATGTTGAATCAACTGACCACAATATATTGTGATCTATAGATCTAATTAGGTCGCAGGGTTAATTGTAAAGGTTTCACTGAAAACCCTGCAACCAGGTCCGATAATAATAATGGTCTCTAACAAGCACTGACTGAAACTTGTGAATCTGATTTTGTCTAATAAAGTTTCTCTCGAAAATTCTACTTTTTTTTGAGCGGGGGAAATGTTCAAAAGACGAACATCATGTGGGGCATGATGAACAGTGTGGATTTGTGCTGGAAACAATGCACACCTACCCACTAAAACCTTATTCTACTGGGAGGAATCTACATTTTCTTGTCACATCTGATTTCGAAATAAGACTTTCTAGACTTATCTGACTACGTAGTAAGATTTTCTAGTCTTATCTGACTACATAGTAAGATTTGCTAGTCTTATCTGACTACGTAGTAAGCTTTTCTAGTCTTATCTGACTACATAATAAGATTATCTGACTCAATAAAATTCTATTGGCGGAGCCTAGAGCAAGAAGGGCGGGGCCTAGAGCCAGAAGGGCGGAGCCTAGAGCCAGAAGGGCGGGTCCTCACCTGTGTGAAGGTAGTCCGATGTCTCCGCCGGGCGGGGGTGGGGCAGGAGGCGGAGGTGGGGGTGTGGCCAGGGTGCTGGATGGGGGAGGACACAGACACCACGATGGGCTCATTCTTCAGCTTCTTGAACGCTCCTTCTGTGAGGGACAGGCAAAGATTTTATTAGTCCTCTATTATTATAGTCTTTATTAGTCCATACTATTATTATAGTCTTTATTAGTCCATACTATTATTATAGTCTTTATTAGTCCATACTATTATTATTATTAAACATGTTGGATCAAGTTTTATTTACAAATGACATAGAATATATATGTGTGATGTATACAGGGTGAGCATAAAGTCTCACCCCACCCCCGTATCTCAAGAATGGCTGTAAATACAAGAAAACGCAAAAACCCGTGTTCCTTAATTTTTAGGGGGATTAATTTTCAGCCAAAAATTTTTTGCTTACACGGCCCCAGTCAGGCTGGGCATGGACCAACTTTAAAATCTTAAGTAGAATAGTATGTCTTGTGGCATATTGTTTTAAAGGTCTCATATAGAGAATTTCAGTACAGCAAATTTCAGTGAGTTACGACTTACCGTTCTCGAGATACAGGGTCGGACGTCCTGCGTAATATCCATATATTTTGACCTATAACTCGTTGACCGTAAATTCCAGAAAAATGAAATTTGTTGATAATAAGTCCTTATGGCAAGAACTTTCGAACAAGTTAAAATTTGATTTGTTTTTTCGTTAGAATTTTTCGGACTGTTCGTCCGGCTGGCTGACGAAACCGACCAGAAACTAATATCAACAGAGTATGTCGAGTTATACCTTTTTCGACAGGGCTTGTCATAAGGAGTTATTATCAACAAATTTCATTTTTCTATAATTTACGGTTAACGAGTTATAGGTAAAATATATGGATATTACGCAGGACGTTCGACCCTGTATCTCAAGAACGGTAAGTCGTAGCTCACTGAAATTTGTTGTAATGAAGTTCTCTCTATGAGATCTTTAAAACAATATGCCACAAGACATACCATTCTATTTAAGATTTTAAAGTTGGTCCATGCCCAGCCTGACTGGGGCCGTGTAGGCAAAAATTTTTTGGCTGAAAATTAATCCCCCTAAAAATTAGGGAACACGGGTTTTTGCGTTTTTTTGTATTTACAGCCATTCTCGAGATACGGGGGGTGGGGTGAGACTTTATGCTCACCCTGTATATACAGTATGTTTCAGAAAAGGTGGCCACCCCCTCGTAACTTTTGAACGCGACGGAATTTTTCAATTCTGTAAAGTCCTAAGTATAGGAAGTGCCCTATGGCCCATCCTGTGGTCATATTTATTTTTGGCCCCGGTCGGCCCTTCCGGCTTTTAGGCCATATTTTTTCATTTTTCTCGAGAATTTTAAATGGAATGCTATATTTTTTATTCCTGTTAATTAAAGTCCAAATTAGGCTGAGTATAATGAGCTTTTAAATTTTTCAAAAACCTTATCAGGGGAGGAGCTAGTAGGGTGCAAGTTTCAAAACTGTTACACGCTGTATTTCAGCGTTAGTTAGATTTTTTAGTACCTATTCTATTTTCATAGGTTCAAAATATTGTTTTACACCATATGAAATCAAAAAAAATATTCTTGTTTACTTCTAATCAGGGTCATAGTAAGGTTTTTGTAAAAGTACTTTTTTTCTCACGTCAATTTTTCCGTAAATTATTGGTGTTCTCGAAATTGGCATTGTACCTCAGCATTTAAAATTCTCGAGAAAAATGAAAAAATATGGCCTAAAAGCCGGAAGGGCCGACCGGGGCCAAAAATAAATATGACCGCAGGATGGGCCATAGGGCACTTCCTATACTTAGAACTTTACAGAATTGAAAAATTCCGTCGCGTTCAAAAGTTACGAGGGGGTGGCCACCTTTTCTGAAACATACTGTATATGTGTGATGTATATACAGTATGTTTCAGAAAAGGTGGCCACCCCCTCGTAACTTTTGAACGCGACGGAATTTTTCAATTCTGTAAAGTCCTGAGTATAGGAAGTGCCCTATGGTCCATCTTGTGGTCATATTTATTTTTGGCCCCGGTCGGCCCTTCCGGCTTTTAGGCATTATTTTTTCATTTTTCTCGCGAATTTTAAATGGAATGCTATATTTTTTATTCCTGTTAATTAAAGTCCAAGTTAGGCTGAGAATAATGAGCTTTTAAAATTTTCAAAAACCTTATCAGGGGCGGAGCTAGTAGGGTGCAAGGTTCAAAACTGTTACACTCTGTATTTCAGCGTTAGTTAGATTTTTTAGTACTCTTTTTATTTTCATAGGTTCAAAATATTGTTTTACACCATATGAAATCAAAAAAATATTCTTGTTTACATCTAATCAGGGTCATAGTAAGGTTTTTGTAAAAGTACTTTTTTTCTCACGTCAATTTTTCCGTAAATTAATGGTGTTTTCGAAATTGGCATTTTTAGAGGTGAAAGTCTGCTGTGACGTATGTTTTTTATGCTTAAAATCGAAAGAAAACTTAACGGAGAAGCGATTAAGATCATAAAAAAAGCCATTTAACCTGCTAGTTTTTTCACGACAGTGTCCGGTAAAGTGGGTGAATTTCGAAATTATTGGATTTTTTTGTTGAGGAAACACAATTGGCATAGAAAATAAATAATATCTAATAAGGGAATAATACTTCAATAAACATAACTAAATGCGAAATTAAATGAAAATTATTTCTTCTAAATCAGTGCCGGATATTTTTTATTTTTTTTCTCTCTCTTTTTTTCACTTTTCAAAGTTCAAGTTGTATCAAAAATAATTCTCGGATAATGCTGCTTCTAAAGTCGGCCTAGGGGTCCCCTCTTGAGACAATTTTAGTTGGTAAGTTGGTAAAGTCAGTAGAAAACACATTGTCAATCATTCTGGAGTCAGTCCGATGGCGCTTTGAATGCAACGATTCTTGTAGGATCACCGAAGTTAAGCAACGTCCAGCGAGGTGAAGACTTCGTGATGCTGGCATTCCGGCCTAATCCAGGCTGGGTGAGATAAATGTGTTTAGCTGGTTCGTGAGTTTCTTGCTAATGGAGGTTAACACCCCCGTTGTGATATGACCATGCAGTTGAAACGCGATATCAAACCCAAATTAAAAAAAAAAAAAATCATACTGGTTTTGCTAGTAATGAATACCAGGTCTCTAAATAAAGGGCCATTTTTCCAGGTTGATTACCACACTCTTTTTTTTTAAGAAAGATTTTTTTCAGAAGATTTTTTTATTTATTTTCGTTTGTATTTATATTTAGAAAAAAAAATATATCCGGCACTGATTTAGAAGAAATAATTTTCATTTATATTCGCATTTAGTTATGTTTATTGAAGTATTATTCCCTTATTAGGTATTATTTATTTTCTATGCCAATTGTGTTCCTCAACAAAAAAATCCAATAATTTCGAAATTCACCCACTTTACCGGACACTGTCGTGAAAAAACTAGCAGGTTAAATGGCTTTTTTTATGATCTTAATCGCTTCTCCGTTAAGTTTTCTTTCGATTTTAAGCATAAAAAACATACGTCACAGCAGACTTTCACCTCTTAAAATGCCAATTTCGAAAACACCATTAATTTACGGAAAAATTGACGTGAGAAAAAAAGTACTTTTACAAAAACCTTACTATGACCCTGATTAGATGTAAACAAGATATATTTTTTTGATTTCATATGGTGTAAAACAATATTTTGAACCTATGAAAATAAAAAGAGTACTAAAAAATCTAACTAAAGCTGAAATACAGCGTGTAACAGTTTTGAACCTTGCACCCTACTAGCTCCGCCCCTGATTAGGTTTTTGAAAATTTTAAAAACTCATTATTCTCAGCCTAACTTGGACTTTAATTAACAGGAATAAAAAATATAGCATTCCATTTGAAATTCGCGAGAAAAATGAAAAAATATGGCCTAAAAGCCGGAAGGGCCAACCGGGGCCAAAAATAAATATGACCACAGGTTGGGCCATAGGGCACTTCCTATACTTAGGACTTTACAGAATTGAAAAATTCCGTCGCGTTCAAAAGTTACGAGGGGGTGGCCACCTTTTCTGAAACATACTGTATATTAGGTATGTAAATTAAAAGTGATGGCCCTATCACTTTTAATTTTGCGGCCAGTGAACTTGAGCTAATTGTTACCATAAGTGTACTTATGTTCATCATATTTTATTTATTTTATTTACATATAACTATTATTTTTATAATTAATACATAGCTAACTAGCGGGCTGTCGCCCGCTTTGCGAGCCAAGGCATGGTCGTAAAGCAAAAAATCCTTTTTCGCCAATGGCAGGTGTTGTAGTGGGAATTTCGAAAAATCCCGTTTTATTGCACATCTAGACTCTAAGACAAAGCTATCTACCACATTTCAGCTTCCTAGGACTTACCAGTTCGGAGAAACAGTGATGAATCAGTGAGTCAGTCAGTCAGTGAGTGAAACTCTCTTTTATAAGTATAGATTTTAATTTTCCACGATAAAAGAACAAGATGTAATATACCTGGCCAAATCCAATAAATACAGTCACTTAATATTTTTTTTGTCCCATTTAGTGCAAAAAATTACATATTTTTTATACATATTTAACTATAGTTAAGGGGGAAAATCAGTATTATGGGAAAAATGGGTACCTATAGTGGGGGAAAATGTGTATACTGGGGGAAAATGGCTATAGCGGGGGAAAATGGGTATATTGAGACGAAATAGGTATAGAGGGGAAAATGGGTATAGTGGGGGAGAATGGGTATATTGAGACGAAATAGGTATAGAGGGGAAAATGGGTATAGTGGGGGAGAATGGGTATATTGAGACGAAATAGGTATAGAGGGGAAAATGGGTATAGTGGGGGAGAATGGGTATATTGTGAATTTTTAAACGTGGCGCCAAAACTATGCATTTCAACAAACACAAAATTGGAGGGAATTCAAACATTGTTCACTTTCTATTTCTCAGACCGATGTCAGTCCAAATGTGTTTTTGAAATTTAAAAAAATAAAATTTATTTTTTTAACTTTTCAACAGCAGTGAAATTTTAAATTCAAATGCTCAGTCTGGAAAATCTATTCATGGTATAATTCCTTGAAACCTTCGATAAGTGAAAATTTGTATTGCTTATTGTAAGGGACATTTTGTAGAAGTTGTTTATTGATTTTAGTTTCTGTAGAATTCTCGTTTTCCTTACGTGGGGTAAAATGGTTATATTTTAGAATATTGAGAATCCATGTAACGTAGTTTGTTTCTGTGTGAGTTCAGACCATGCCCTTCACATATCTCTATACACTAACATTTTTTTGTCCCATATAGTGCAAAAGTTTACATAATTTGTTTGGATTATTAACTACAGTTAAGGTTTTTTTATATTATATAAATATGTAGTTCAAAAGGGTCTGGTGGGGGACAACGAGTAGGTATAGTTGTAGAAAATGGGTATAGTGGGGGAAAATGGGTAAAAGGGGTATTTTTTTATATAAAAAAATTTTCACAGTCTTTCAGAACGCGGGGATAGCTAAATATTTGGAACAAAACCTTTTGTTCATTATCTAGTGATTCCAAAAATTTTCATTACAGAGGCCTGTTAAGACCGCCAGATGTGGGTGTAATGGGTTAAAATTTAAAAATGGACAAAGTTGAAAAATGGACAAAGTAGCTCAATTGGATGTTTACTTCGCGATATATACGCGAGATATGGCAGTGCTTCAATAAGCTCATTAACAAGCTCATTTTTTGAAAGTGCATAACGCCAATAAGCCTGTGATCGGTAACTACGGGAAATATCAGCTCAATCCGACTTGTGGTTCTCGAGGGCAAACATACACACACACACACATTACTAGATCCCTACTGTATCAAGGATTTGATATTTTGAAATCACACCTAATGCGCGAATTCTGTATTTTTCATATTTTAGATTCAGATAACTGACTGACTAATAATAGACAATTTTCCGACAGCGTCGATGGCGCGAATGCACCGGTTCTCGTAGGATCACCGAAGTTAAACAATGTCCAGCGAGGTGAAGACTTCGTGATGCTGGCATTCCGGTCAAACCCAGGCTGGGTTTATGTAGGTAGCAGGATTTTAGGTTTCCAGTGAATGGAGGGTAACACCCCCGTCGTGATATGATCATTCAGTTGAAAGCGACGTTAAAAAAAAATAATAAAAAAAATAGACAATTCTTTATTTTGCCCGATTAGGACGAGAAAGTCTCTTTAGATGTGGAGGATTGATGTTGTCCAGCCAACCTTAGTGAACTGGACTGCCCGATTAGAACTAATAATAATAATGTTATTTCTCTACTACAATTTTTTTTCTTCTTAAAAAAGAAAGTAAATAATTTATTAATAACGTTAAATTAAATAAATTAGAAAAAAAATCTCTACTAAATACGGCCTGAGTGAACAGTCACAGAGTAGAATTTTTTATTGATTTTACCCAAGTCTTGGGTGTTAAAAGTGCTTTCATACACTGATGAAAATTTGTCCTACCGTTAGAAATTTGTCTTGGATTGTAAAACGTAACAAAAGACAAGATCTAAGAATTTATTGTGAGACCAAACCTATTTTATTTTTCAGGAAATCTCGGTAAATTTACGAAATTCCTCTTCAGTTTTATTAAATTGTTCAGGGAGTGCGTTAACTCTTCAATTCAATTCAATTATTTCAGCGTTTGCATTTACTGGTCTAAATATGATCGTATGTTACAACTTTTGTAGGAATTAAATTTGATGGAAATAACATAAACACTGCTGCAATCTTTGTTGGAAAATTCAATTTTCCAAACTACCTTTGTAGATATTAAGTTTGTAGATGTCAATTTTATTCCTAATTTTTACTTCTAGCATATGTTCTAGAAGTGGATAGAAGCGGCGCAGAACAGACATGAGTGCCGGCGGATGGTTGCGAGAGGTTTTGGGCCCACGTGGTCTGGTGCAACCTGATTAGCCGTATTTTTCTTTCTAACCAGAAGTTAAACAAACGGGAATGAAATGAACCAATCTGGAAGCAAGTCATTTTTCTTTTGGAAGAGGAAAAATTTCTTCTTCCAAAGTTAACCAAAATGGAAGTAGAAAATTCTTGTTTCCAGTTCTTTTATAGGTTAAGTCCATTGTTTATCTTTAAAAGTACCGAAACGCATTTTCTTTTACGAATGTGGTGAAGTTGACCTTGGAATAAAATGGAAATATTTGGAAATATCGAACCTGGAAAAAAAATTTAATCCGAAAGAAAAATAGGCCTATAGTAAGTAAGTATATGTTCTCACTTTTCTGTTTTGACTGACCACTATCTAAATACATAAATTAGATATCCTTCTTTTTGTCAAAACCATTAATATTATGAACCCATTTTATGTTTGTAATAAGAAAAATACGCGACACAAATTGAAATCTCAGTCGCACATAGATTTTAAAGAAACGATAAAAATAGTTTTAGATTACCCATGACTTCGATCTCTTGTTTATGTCAAAATAATTATATTGTAAAACTTGTAATTTAAGGTATTTATTTAATATCATTTTACTTTGTAATTGCCCTTATTCTGGGGCGTTAAGTAAATTAAAAAAAAAATCTGCTTCTTGGACTACCAGTTTACTAATTCAAACTTAACTGCTTGCTACATTTTTAAGAAAGTTTGAACACTTATTTTAAATTGATTTGAAAGTTTGAAGTATATCCCCCTGATCCCATCTGTTTTGATTTGATTCAGTAGTCTGAAATACCTGCTTACTGTCTCAAATTGTTTTGTAAGTTTCAAATAAATGCTTACTTTCACATGATTGTGTTCTTAGTTCTTAAGTACTATTATGACTGCCTACGGTTTGAAATTTTCAAGAAACTACTTCCGTCCTAGGTAGTATTTCAAATAATTTTGGAAGTATCCAGTGAAAATTTACAATCAATAATGATACTCTTCAGTATAAGCTAATCATCACCAGGCGAGGTTAATCAGTATAAACAGAAAAGTGAGAAGTTGTACTAGATGTACATGAATATCAGAACATACCTGGACAGCTGTTTCGATCTTATTTGCTCTCATCAGCAGGTATAGTTTAGAATATCCATGCCATCAAGTATAAACAGAAAAGTGAGAAGTTGAACTAGATGTACAATTGTACATGAATATTAGAACATACCTCGACTTCCATACCTGGACTTTTTCTACCACCCTAACCATTAAAGTCTTTTCACCGTGTGGTCACATACTTACTCAAACTAATGAGGAAAACATCCGAGCGTTGAGTGGGATCCGAATATCCGATCCACAGATCCACGGATCCACGCGCCAGATTGTTTACATTACAAGTCTAGCGCCTAAACCACTTCCACTACCAAAATTTGGTCACAGTATCTCGAAGGATCCAGTGAAAACTTATTATTGCATCAAGATTGTGAGAGTAAAGGGACTCTTAAGTCTCATTTTTGCAGGACAACCAGTGTACAGTCGAACCGGATATAATAATAATAATATCGCCTTATTTGTACTGCCCGATTAGGATTATTAATTCCCATTATTCCAGTCGTAAGCCCTAGACGTATTACTATGTGATAAAAATCCCAAATGGGAGGATAACTTGTCATGTCCCAGATGGTGTTTGAACCCGCGACTTCTGGAATCTCTGGATTCACAGAATGTCGCCTTTACCACTGAGCTACCGGGACAGACCAGATATAAGGGAACTCAAGGGACAGGAAGTCTCTTATATCCAGTTTTCTCTTATAAAGAGGTTATTTTGCCTTATATAGAGGTAAATTTGACCTGGTTTTTCTCTGATATACAGGTTTCTCTTATATCCAGGTTCGACAGCACCAATACTTGGTCACAGTATCTCAAACAATTTTGGCAGTATCCAGTGACAACTTACTATTTGTGAACGAAGCACCTACCATTGTCATCAGGTTCTTTAGTATCATTGTACAGAGTATTGTAGGTGTGAACGAAGTACCTACCAGTGTGATCATTAAGGTTCTTTAGTATCACTTACAGAGTATTGTAGGTGTGAAGCACCTACCAGTGTGATCACTAAGGTTCTTTAGTATCACTTACAGAGTATTGTATTGTAAATGGATGTGAACGAAGCACCTACCAGTGTGATCACTAAGGTTCTTTAGTATCACTTACAGAGTATTGTATTGTAAATGGGTGTGAACGAAGCACCTACTAGTGTGATCACTAAGGTTCTTTAGTATCACTTACTTACAGAGTATTGTACTGTATTGTATTGTATTGCAAATGGATAGCACCTACCAGTGTGATCACTAAGGTTCTTTAGTATCACTTACTTACAGAGTATTGTACTGTATTGTATTGTATTGCAAATGGATAGCACCTACCAGTGTGATCACTAAGGTTCTTTAGTATCACTTACTTACAGAGTATTGTACTGTATTGTATTGCAAATGGGTAGCACCTACCAGTGTGATCACTAAGGTTCTTTAGTATCACTTACTTACAGAGTATTGTACTGTATTGTATTGTATTGCAAATGGGTAGCACCTACCAGTGTGATCACTAAGGTTCCGCACAGGAGAAGACAGCTGCTGGTCCAGGTTGGAGCCGGGGAGTGCGTAGAGAGCGGAGAAGTCTGGGTTCTCTGTCTTGGCTATCCTCTTCTCGTGGTGGAGGTGGTGGTGGTGGCTCAGGTGGTGGTGCTCTTCCACCAAACCGAGCAGACCCAGGTTCGGCCTGAGGTCGTCCATGAACTTGGAGCTGTTGGTGTGGCCCGGCTGCTGATGGTGGTGGTGATGATGGTGGAAGTTCAGCTGACGAGAGAAAATCGCGGGGAAAATGTTAAACTGCTGCTCGGCACTCGAGGTGATCGCCGTCTCATTGGTCACTTCAGTGGCGTCGGACACAGAGTCACTGTTGCCCGCACTATTAGCATTGCCTCCGCCACTGCAGGTGTTCCTGGCTTTGAAATCCGTGTTTAGGCCGTCGAATGGCGGTCGATTTCGCGAAACCAAACTCGAGAGTCGAGTCGCAAAACTGACGATGAAAAATTAACGGGAATTTTATGTCACTTTTTTGTTAGATTTGTGTGCTAAAAATCATAGGTAGAATCATCATTTGCAAGTACGGAAAATAAATAAAATTCTAGTTTAAATAATATCGATTGTATAAGCGTTACTCCATTTTGACTTTAATTTTTATTAGATTAGAAAATTAGAAACTTGGAAACAAGTTAGTTTGTAATTCTGTTAACTCGAGAGAGAGTAAAAAAGGTATTTAGAGATTGATTGGATAAAATAAACCAGTCTTAATAAATTTAACTCACAACGGGGGAAATTAAAACGGTAAAAATAATATAGAAAAATTAAATAGTTTAGTATAAACGGGGCCGTGAAATTCTATTTGAATGTAATATCAGTCGAGCAGAGAGCAGAGCAGCAGCTTGCAGGGTAGCAGCATGCGAGAAGTGAGCTAACGAAGTTATACTCTGTACTTTTCCCAAAACAAGACTACAACGTAACGCGAGGGTGTTTTTCACAACCAATCATATTACATGCTTGCGAAAATTTTCATTTTTCATTGGATATTTGTAACTGGGAGATAATTTAGAGGTAGAAAAAAGTATAATGGCGGTCGACGGTGTATGTGTGTACATGTGTTTTGTTCTTTGTTGATTTTCCCCCTTTGTGAGACGACGCAGGGTTTTGTCCAAATGTTCGCTTTTCTCGATATAGAAATTCATACACAATGTTATTGTAGCTGTAATTATTAATTTACTCTTTGTTCTCATGGGTTGATCAGCAATATTTCTGCCTTATTTACATATTTATTACAATAGCCTTTGATAGACCCACTCCCTGATAGACAGAAGAAACTGACACTTTTTATTTAAATATTTTACAGATACATGGTTATAATTCTGTCCTTCGGCTGATTTTTCCATTTTCCTAAGATAGTTATTTTTTGTTAGTTACCCAGTGTCACCCATTTTCGCCCTCCTATTTAAGATTTACCCATTTATTATCCTACCTATTATTCTTATTGAACTCTTTATGAGTAAGTACACGCAAATAACGACAAATTTAATTAGAAAATAGGAACAATATAAAAAAAGGAAAACAGATTAGAAAATATATTAATAAAATATATGTATACAGTAACATCCCTTCAGATTTACCTAATTATTTCTGATAAATCAATTATATCTGCTAGTTCACTAATTTATCATCGCCACAAAGTAAAAGAGCTTAAAATCTTTCAAAATATTACACCTATTTGAGGGAATCGGAAGTTATTTTATGTATTGTATTGTCTTTTATCTTTGCACAGAAGAATAAAAACGTTTGATTAAATTCCATGCGTTTTCCTAGCGATCCAAATTTCAATCTTTCCTATATAAGGGCCGAATAATAAAATAGGATTACAACAAATAGTAGTCAGAGACCGTCCCACATCTAGGAGTCTCAACAAATCACAGCAAATTTAATTGAGAAACATTATCTGGCTTATCTCTGTTTTTTTTTTAATTTATTAGAACAAATAACTTTCATATTATATACATTTTTATGTTATTCACAATGCATGAAAAGAATATAAATACCAAAAACGACAAAGATAAAAATTTAAATCATAAAATAATATCCCAATAGCCTAATTTACTTATTAAGTGTTTTATTCTATCCTATAGAGAGAAGTAAATTGTAATCCTATTTTATATTTTGGCCCTAATAGTCAGTATTTGTTTAAATGGAGAGTAACAAATTAATACTACCTAGTTTAGTTCCTCGATTTTTTTTTCTCAATAATTTAAATAAATGTTATGTTAAGATAGTACTAGTATCTATAAATTACTGAAGCCATAAAATTCATCACTAGACCCCGGATTTTATGCAGCAAAAAAAGGCTAAAATATGCAATTGCATATGCAAGCGAAAAGCCCAATATATGCAAAAATGTCAACAAAAAGCCCAATATATGCAAAAATATAAACCCGTAAACTCACTGAGCCAGGAATTAATTTTACTTTTGTCAACTGGCATTGTAAAGTTAGTATCTATCTAAGTCAAAAATGCAAATTATATTTTAAATTCCAAATAATCTACTCCTTTAACTAGAGTTTCCGTTATGCATACACATTTCTCGAGTAAAAATCAGTAGAAAAGTTAATCGTTTACAAGCACAATAAATTCACTGCAAGTAGAGAACAGCCGAAAACTAACAATTTATTTTTAAATTGAGTTGCGAATAGGTTGAAATTTAAATCCATCGTAAAATTTGAAATCAAGATTTACTTGTATTACCTTGTATTTTAAAATCAAGATGGCTAGCTAACAAGACGCTTTAAATATGTTGCTTGAATTTTAAAATCTGAATAGGTAAATTTTAAATTGAAAATAATTTTGTTTAAATTTAAATACAATACTTTCCTTATCATAGGATAAGGAAAGTAAAAAAGTAAGTCAACTACCCTTACAATAATGTAGTTTAAATAAATGAACCTATAACACGTGAAACTCATGAGCAAATTCAATCTACATTTTCTAAATAATAATATCATAATATAATTATTTAGAAAGCTGATCTAATGGATAGAAAAAA
Organism: Bactericera cockerelli; assembly: GCA_024516035.1. Classification (NCBI taxonomy): domain Eukaryota; kingdom Metazoa; phylum Arthropoda; class Insecta; order Hemiptera; family Triozidae; genus Bactericera; species Bactericera cockerelli. Next base: position 21,029,187 of record CM044967.1, on the reverse strand, counting down.
GTCTACACTATCCACGCGAGAACCAATGCAATAATTACCACATTAATAAGAAGTTATTATTTTTGCGTTAATCACTATTGTAATCACTCAAACTCACAATGCTAAGTTTTTACCGAACTCGGGAATTGAACCACCGACCTCCAGGTTAAAAGTTCACCGCTGTGCTACTGAGGTCGGTCGTATTAGCGTACTTACTATAAAGCTCTGAGACACGGTAAAAACATAAGTATTAGGTAAGTTGAACCTCGATAAAAATTGATGTTAGCAAATACTTTCTAATGAAATTAAAGGTTATAAATATTTTCTTATAAAATTTAAGATAAGAAAATAGTTTCAAATAAAATTTGGCATTAGAATTTTTTAATTTGAGGTTAGAAATACTTTCGAATAAAATTAAAAGTTATAAATACTTTCTAATAAAATTTAAGGTTAGAAATATTTAATTTGAGGTTATAAATACTTTCTATAATAGGTAGTCGAAAGCAAGGAAAGTCCTGATTTCTATAACAACTGCTGTTGTGGTTTCAGCAATAAAAATTAAGATGACAGGTTGATCCGTGTCTGGAATTCGGCTGACAAAGATGATTTATTCATTTCTATGACTCATCTATCAGTACATTATGTAGATAGAGTGATGATAACACCTATTACAACAGGCGTGGTCTTACAGCAAAATTTTGGAGCGGGCTTTCTTTGTGTACGGGGCCCACTCATACCTCGCGAGGAAAAATGAGTAGGTAAAAAAAAACCGGGGTTAAGTGGCAAAGAATGCCTAAGGCATTAAATTCGCCCCGGATTACAAAACAATTGTAATTAAAAATTAATATTGATCTTTTTTTGTTTTTTTTTTTTTTGTACATACTTCAGTTTTTTTTTAATTTATTGTTATTAATTTTTTGTTGATGAATGTTTTGTAAAATAAAAATAAAGTGTAAATAAATAAAAATAAATAGGTATTTTTTAGTAAACGACTAGAAGGGACTTCTGATGTGTACCGGGGCCCACTCATACCTCGCAAGATTGATTAGGTATTTTTAGGATGAGGTAAGAGTGAGCCTTCGGCCAGTCTTACCTTACCGTACCTCATGAAGAAAATTGGAAACTGTATTTTTAATGTTAGCGACCAACGTCGGCATTACAACCCAGGAATGTGTCTCTTAGCACTGTGTTATCCTCTATACTTGTGAAATAAATACATAATCACTCAAATAAACCGCAATAGGCGATTCAAGTCAATGTGATAGTAACTTCCTCCCAAAAAGAGTCACTTAAATTGAGAGAAAGGGTTGGGTGGAAGAGACTGCTATTACCCCGCCCTTTAGTAAGGAAATATGTATAATTATCTATTTTTCCCCCCTTTTTATTGTTTCTATTATAGGAAAAATCAGACTGTAAGAAATTGTTATTGTTGGGAAATATCTCGATTAAATTCTATCGGATTGGGATATCTTTCATCTGAAGGTTGAATTTCGAATTATTTCTCATTGATTTGAAAGAACTATAGGTTTGTAGATAATTTCTCAGTATATCGTAGTCAAAGTCAAAATGTTCTCCACTCTCCTTAGAATTGAACCTTTTATTTCAAAGGTAACTGTGTTCCGGAACCGCTTTCGCATTACTTCACTTTATCTTTACATCTATGCCATTCCGGTAACGGAAAATTTCGGTCAGAATTTTCCGCTCCGGCCGGGATTCGAACCCGCAATCTCCGGGTCAGTAACCAATGCTCTTAACCACTGAGCCACGGAGGTCGGCTTAGAATCGAACCTGCAACCTTGCAGGTGCCATACAATCGTGTCTCCCAGTTATTTCGGACACTACTGCAGTATATGCAATAATTGTGAAATCCGAGAGCCAAATACTCGTAGATCACTATAGTAGTGGCAAAGTAATGCGACACCATTTCTATAATAATAATAATAAAAAGTAATATTACAATTATTATTAAACTTTTTAGTTTACGTATAGATCTACAAGTGTACATAAACACTTCAACTCAGCATTATGTACTTGTACCTATACATTTATACCGCACTGTGTACATTCATAATATTATAATGATAATTACCTATGTAATTATTGATTAATCAATAATAATAATTATCAGTGATTAATCAGTAAGCATTTTCTACCACCTATAACCCTCAGAATCTTATTCTTATGTGGTCACAATCACAAAAGAATGAGGAAATTCATGCACTGAGAGGGATTCGAACCAACAGATCCCTACACTACCTGGATTACCAGACTAGCGCGTTAACCACTTGACTACTATTGCACGTTTCTTCATTCCAAACGTGGTTTTTGAACTCGTATTTTTGTACTGTAAGCCCCAGAAGGTTTAAACTAGCCCCAATCAATATCTCGGGATAAAATATGTATGTTTTTCTATTGTTATTTTTCTTATCCCATATTTATTCAGAAACTATTGTCAGAAGAATATTCAGAACTATAATTGCTGATGCGAGCAAATAAGCTCGAAACAGCTGCCCAGGTATGTTCCAGGAATGAATATCAATTCATGTACATCTAATACAACTTCTCACTTTTCTTTTTATACTGATACTGATTATCCTATAATTAGGTAAATATTGTATTTACCACTTGTATTTTTAAATCTCAAAAGAGGGTATTTATCTTTTGAGCTTCAAAAGTTCCTATCGCGCAAATTAAGTGAGCTCTCTGTAGTCTGTAGTATTTATAACCTTGGGGTTGTATGGTATCCGAATGGTGTGATATTAAATTTTCAAGTCCCCGCAACCCCTTAGAATTTCAGGTTAGAACCGCTTTTTGTGTGAATCTAAAATTTGTAAAGCACGGAGCAATGCTATCCTTTATTGTCCTCACTGAAATTATTTTTGCCAAACATACAAGACTAAACATGGTTTGAACTACTGACAAAAAAGGACTCTATCCCATCGCCATTAGTATTAATCAGTCAGTCAAAACAGAAAAGTGAGACTAGATGTACAATATTAAAGTAGTTGTAGAGAATCCAAGGATCCGCCCACAGTCAAATTGACTGACTTCTGAATAAAGAGACGTGAAGGATTTCTCCTGCGTGCCAGCACGTGTCTCACTTACCACACACTCCTGCTGACAAAATATTGAGACAGCGAATTATCTTGCCACGTGAACTGCGTGTATCCTTGCAAAGGCTATACTTATTTTTTACGGCGTCACTTTTTTATTGACTCTTTGTTAAAAATTGGACGCTCTCACAACAAAAGACTTACAAAAAAAGACTTTTTTTAGTCTTTATATTGACGATGTTGTCGTGTCACACCTATTTTTTACAGCGTTGATTTTTTATTTACTCTGCAAATCTGCTGTCAAAGATTTGACATAGTTGTGATTATTTTGACTCTGTGTGTCTTGATTTTGTTAAGAGCTGCTGCATAATATTGTGTGGACACTCCTTATCGCTTGTCCAAAGTTGACAGGCTACGTACAACACTGTTTTGGCCTTTGAGGATTCTTCACACGAAGGTGTGTCTGTGAGTCTTTCATACTTGACAATTTTGACGTTTTTTACAGTATTGAGAGATGTGAACTGTGCTTCCGGACTAGAAGCTGCCTCCCTCACATGTGCGAACGCTTGAGTTCATCGCAAATGCTACTTTAAAAACTCTGAAGGTTTAAATTAGGTTTTTGATTTGCCGCCAAGAAATCTTTTGGAATCAATTTTTCCCTGATAAATAATTGCAAGAGGACCAATAAAACCATGAATTAGGTAGAATTAGATTCAAACTTACTTTTCTCAGATCACTACACCAATGCATCGAAGAAAAAGTTATCATATTTGTGTTAATCACAATAATTATTATCAACTTGACCTTACTAAATATTTGTCATACAAGAGACTCGAATCACCGAGCTCAAGATTTTGATTTTGCCGCCTCATCAATAGACTTTTTAAAGTACGTAGATTCGAGCAGTATAGATGAAGACAAAAGCTAGGTCAATTTCTGAGGAGCCGAGGAGGCGTACAAAAGTGTTCCTGGAACAAACTTAAAGATCAAGTTTGATCAGTTGTTCTATGAACTGAAAACCTGACACTCCTACATCGCTCTCGATACGAAAAAAATTGAATCTTTTTCTGTAGAAGTTTCAAAAGTCTATTTGCCTTGAAGCTAGATTGTGCTTTTAAAATAAGAAGGTTTCTGTACTTGAGGTTAAATGGTAGAGAAAGCTAAAGGTTTTAACCTCGCTCCTCGCTCCTTGGTTCATTTCTTATTATTTATTCAATATTGTGCATTGGTAGTCAAGTGGTTAACGCGCTAGTCTGGTAATCCAGGTAGCGAAGGGATCCGTTGGTTCGAATGCCATCCAGTGCACGAATTTTTCCTCATTAATTTGAGTTTGTGACCATATAATAATAAGACTCCGGTGGTTACCTTCCACTAAAGAGTATTATTATAGTATTGTTAAAATTTATCATTCAGATTTGTATTATGTATGTAATAAATAAATAACTAAATAATAATAAGAATACCTTAAAAGGTTGTAAAAACTAATTTCTATAGTATCTATTATAACATGGTATGTACTTACAACGTACATATTTAAAGAATATGTAAAAATATGAATATAGCTATTAATCGAGTTTATGGAAAAATTCAAGTTCAAGGACTAGAAAATTTAGAGAAAAAGGACTGAACTTTTACATTAAAATTAAGAGAGGGTTCATGAAATTGAAAGATTACAATTTTGTATGGTCCCTGAGGAATAAGATTGATAGATACGACATCGACAATCTCAAAGGTTCACATTTCGAAATGTTATCGTAAAGCCTCTTTGCTAAAAAAAAAAAACCCCTTCCAAGGCTCGTTTTAAGTAGAAGGGTGAAATTTAAAATTTAGCCTGGGCACATTCCAAATAGCCTGATTTTAGAATAAACTCTCGTCATTCATATTATCTACACATCCGAGTATATTTTCTAATTGAGTTCTTGAATCAAATTCTTTAAAAATCAGTAGGGGTCATCATAAATCCAGAAATTACATCCAGTTCCTATAATATCTGTCCTGCTAATATCTGAATTATAAAAATTTGTTTTGATTCCAATACAATCACACTTGAAGAAGGTATCAATAGCAAATCGTAGAGAAAGCGCCTGAGAAACTACTAAAAATTCAAGGTCAGTGGAGACGCCTGAACTACCAAAATTTGAAACTTAGTGGAGATGCCTGAACTACCAAAATTTGAAACTCAGTGGAGATGCCTGAACTACCAAAAATTTGATACTCAGTAGAGAAATTCTAATGGATTTGAAGTTATGTTTAAGTGAGCTATCATGCCTGCTTCTTTTTCAATACAATTCCCTATACTATGACTTGATCACCATAGAGGTTACACAAAGATAATGTAATGTTGTTTCTCTAAACTAAATAATACTGATTGAAAATACAGCAATATAACAGAACCGTATCACCGAAGCAATATCACAAGCATAATGGGGCTTCTTCTTGTTTTACGGTAACAGTTTAAATAAAGCAAAGCTTTAACCAACCTCTGTAGCTCACCCGATTGAGATGTAGGTACAGAAATTCATAATATAACTTCATAACTATCTCACTTCAGGGACCTCTTTCAAAACATAGAAATTCTTGTTTTAAGGTGACAGTTTAAAGTTTAAATAAAGCAAAGCTTATCTTACTTCAGGTACCTCTTTCAAACCATAAAAATGTAACAGAAATTGTATGTAACAAGGAAGAGCTTATTTTTTTAGAAATCGTGTCGCAATAAAGGAAACTATAAAAAAAGTTCGTGCAGCAGGTTTGGAAAGCATGTGGCCAGGCCGCTAGCAAGTTGCCTGGCAGGAGGCGGTTTACTCTCCAATAACTTCTTTGTAAGATTTTCAATTCACTTCATTCACAAATTCGAATCAAATGTCTATAATTAATGTCGTGTTGACTTTTTTCTCCTCTACTCACTCATGATAGGGGAGATCCCTCCACGACATTTGGTTATTTTTTTAAAGAGAATTTTTCTGTTCGGAATTTTCGTTTTCAGAGTTTGCTTTTAGACAGCGAAAAGGACACATTGGATAAACTTTTCTGTGCTTGAGAGTCGAACCACAGACCTAGGAGTTTACGAGCTTTCGACCTTCATGATTAAGCTACTCAGGTCGACTATGCATTCAAATTAGTTCTAATTGAACGACAGTGCTATCCAGAAGTGTTCTCATCCACTGAACTCCACTTGAGATGGAACTACATATTTTAGTCGGGAATTCAGTCAAAACACAAAAGTGAGAAGTTGTATTACATAATCCCCCAAAAAACACTACGTGTAGAAATAGTCGTCAAGTGTTGGAATGATCAAAAAGAAGTGATATCAAAAACGTCAATTTTCTATGTTTGAAGGAATCATTTTAATTCCTTGATAATTCAACCAAAATAATAACCTCACAACGACAATACACCTTTGAGCAAACTTTGATTTGGTATTTTGAGAATTTAACCAAAAAATAGCCACACAACAAAACAATGCTCTTGTAAGAACAATGGTTCTGTAAGTATGCAACATTATTCTTACAAGAGCATTGTTTTGTTGTGTGGCTATTTTTTGGTTAAATTCTCAAAATACCAAATCAAATTTTGCTCAAAGGTGTATTGTCGTTGTGAGGTTATTATTTTGGTTGAATTATCAAGGAATTAAAATGATTCCTTCAAACATAGAAAATTGACGTTTTTGATATCACTTCTTTTTGATCATTCCAACACTTGACGACTATTTCTACACGTAGTGTTTTTTGGGGGATATCACTACTTTTTGATTTAATTGATTTTCCTCTGGTAGATGAAAGAAAAACTAATCAACACATAAAAGAAAAAAGACTTTTAATTTAAAGATGTTGCGATACGCAGTAATATTATAAGACTATCATGTAATATGTTGGGTAATTTATATTGAACTAGTGAGGTGACACTAACTTTGTTTAAGGTAAAAAATTATAATGAGTTGCATGCTCCAAAAAAAATTATTATGACCCAAGTACTGTTCTGTAAATATTTACAATTGCAAGGAGAAAAAAAAGAAAAAATAATTAGAGATGGGTGATATCAAGTATTTCACAGAACTGGTACTTCAGTAATCGATTACTTAAAAGTACCGAGTATTTATCCAATTACTTTTGTACTTGGTTTTTGAGGTTATGAGAGAGGATGTAAATGGAATAATGGATTCGAGTAATCACTCAAGAACCAAGTACAAAAGCACCGTTTTTTCATTATTCAGTACACTAACTAAATCTCACGATTTTGCATTCAGAACGTTTAAAGGAGATGAATCTCGGTTCACAAAATTTATTGGGTGTTTTAGTTTCAAGTGTTTCAATAGATTAGAAGCTCCACTTGTTTCTACGAGACAAAGAGAAAAATATTAGGATACCGACAGTCTGAATATTATTCATAGATAATATCGGAACAATTAAGTACCTCTCTCTGCTGTACCCAGTTCTAGAGATAGGTATTTGGGTAATATTGTAATTGTAATACCGAGTATTTCATAGAACCGGTACCCGGTATCGCACCCGGCACCAGTGTGTAATACCAAGTATTTAATAGACCCGGCTACTACGTACGATATGTCGGAACTTGGTCCCGGTGTGTAATACTGAGTATTTCATAAAACCGGTACCCAGTACGGTACGCGGATCTGGTGTATTATACCTACTACTGAGTATTTCATAGAATCGGTACCCGGTTCCGGTACTCGATACACGAGTATGATAATCGGTGCTTGTACCATTGTAAGTGATTGTACCATTATAATACGAATCACGCACTACGCATTAAAGAAAAACAAAGCTTTCGAGAATACAATTATTTTTTTTCATGTAATTGATTACTCTATAAATAAGAACCAGTTCATACTAATTACTCTCAAGAACCGGTACTTTTTAAGTAAAGTAATTACTCGTACCCATCTCTACAATAAGCACATTAGGTAATGAACGACTCTCGCCTGAGGGCTATTTTTTTTTTTTTATATATATATTTATATACAATACATCCATAAAGTCTCACCCAGGCCTGGGTTTCTCGAAAACGGCTCAAAATATCAAAAAACGCAAAAAGCTGTTTTAAAAACTTTATTTTTAAGAGGATTAATTTTCAGCCAAAAATAAAATTTGCCTACAATGCCCCAGTCAGGCTGGACATGGACCAACTTTAAAATCTTAAATAGAATGATATGTCTTGTGACATATTTTTTTTAAGGTCTCATTGAGAGAATTTCATTACAATAAATTCCAGTGAATTATACAACTTGCCGTTCATGAGATACAGGGTCGGACGTCCTGCGTAATATCCATATATTTTTTAAGAGAAGGGTGGCAGAGATTGCCACAGGCAATAACCCTGCCCTTTAGGTAGGACATTAGTGTTATTCCTTTTTACTTATTTATTTTGGCATTTTTTTTTTCCCTCTAAACACTCTAGAGTCTAGAATCACAGCCCTACCCAGGCTGGGTGAGGTAAATGTAGGTAGCTGGAACGATTCCCACCGAATGGAGGGTAAAACCCTCCGTCCTGACTAGTTCAAATCAGGAAGTTAAAACCAAATACAATCAACTGGTCAACATCGTTTTAAAATGAGATTGGTGTGATAATTGGTGCTTCTTTTGTGGAACTTTAACCAGTATATAATAATGAAGAAAAAACATACCTATTTAATCATAAAATCTATTGCCAAAAATTTATTAATAATCAATTAATCAACTAGTGTTTTAACCTTGTATTGTAAAATTAGTAATGAACTCGTTAAAAAACGGACAACTCTGTTTCGTGGTTTTGTTTACAATACAATTTTAATTATATTATGTACCTGTTGTACCTACGTACATACATACATGGTAGGTAGATGGAAATTCGATCTTGGTAAAATAAAGAGGGGGAAAAGAAAGTGCCAAGTATTATTGTATGTTCCGAAATTGCCTCTTGCTATGGCTCTAAGAAATGTTGACCCATATATTTGCCTAATTTCGAGTTGCTAAACATGGTGTCATTTCAGCATAATCAGTAGAATGATATAAACAGAAGAAGCGAGAAATTATACTAGATATACATTTATTAATTATAAATTAATAGGCAAGCATATATCTTGAAAATACCCTGAAAATTTCAGCTCGATTGGACAAAAAATGCAACTTAATCACGTTACATACAGAAGTACCGTTGTAACAAAATCTGATTTTATTACAAATAAAATTTATCTATCTATCTATCTATACAGAGGTAGATGGATAGTTAGATTGTGACAAATCAATGTTGATCGAGTTAAACCATACTCACTTCGTTCGAAATTAAACGGTCAAGCAACTACTGTTTTTTTTTTTTCTCACTAGAATACCGGACATCCAAAGTACAGAATAAAAAAAAAATCTACCTAGCCGGGATTCGAACCCAGGCCACCTTGCAAACTTTGTGTTTTACCTACAGCAGTCGACGACCACAGAGACTGCTCAATACATAATATTTTATTATATTTATTTATCATTTTGATCATTAATCAATATTTTTGCCTCACTGGCCAATATTTTATACACTTCTCATAATATAGACCTAGTTTACCTCTTGATGTAGAAATCTTTGGATGAAATTATAAAACGTTATTATTCCCATTCTGATTAACTGGTCTGTTGGCAACTTGGATAAGCAAAGTCAATTTAATTTCCCCTTATTTTAAGTTCTATGTGAGGCGAAGTTTTTTTTGTTACTCTCATAAATTTAATATAAAATCAGTTTTTCTTTTTATGTCTCACACTGTCGCTGATTTTTCTAAAATTTTATTTACATCGTAGTATAATTTTGCGTAATTAGACCATTAGTAAGAACCTTCAGTCATCCACGTGGGATAATTAGGCGTGGCTCCAGGGTTCATTATAGATATTCCTTTAGAGGGCATTAAATACTTTTCTACTTGTTTCAACCATCTGAAGTTAAGTGATCTCATTCCCTTTGATTAGACCTTCCTAAAAACATCAAAAATACATTTCTAGGATAACAATTGACGGCTCTGGGCTCCAAAATAAGTATTCCTTTCAAAGGCTATAACTCAAGTTTGGTCCAGTGTAATAATTTGGTTATATTTTTATATTTTTTCCTATGATAAGGCCTTTCGAAAAATACCACAATCGCAGCTCCAAGATAACCAGGGGCGGCTCTGTGCAACTTTCCACTTTTATTTTAGAAGGCTATATCTCCTATCCTATAAAAAATAAATACTTGAAACCATAAAAGGTATGTAGAAATAAAAATTTCCTATCCAAAAACGTAGCTCACGTCTTTCCACGATAAACACACGAAAATTGGTCTGAAAAAAAAACCCGTATGAATAATTTCATGAAATTCAAGATTTTACGCGTGGCCAGAAAGCGACTTTAACTGTACGTAGGAACCTCGCGCTTTCGTGAAATACAATCTATTTTTGCGTCTCATTACGAATTTGAAATAAAAATTGATAAAAGTTAGCGGGAAGTGGGCGAAAACAGTAAAACAAAATACATATAAACTCTGTTTCGTGTTAATATAGGCCGGTTGGCTGGCGCTACTTGACGAGCGCTCGCCTACCGGCGAGCTTGATAGAATTTTAGAACAATAGCAGTAAGTGACAATGCATTACAATTATTTTAGCTGCAATTATTTAAATAACTACAATATTGAAATCATGTTATGATTAAGTATAGCCAGCCTCCGTGGCGTCCAAAGATCCTTATTTCGATTCCCGGCTGGAGCAGACTTTTCGCACAGAAAATTCTGTTCCCTGCGAACAGGCTGGCAACTGTGGCCCTACCCAGGCTGGGTGAGGTTAATGAGGGTAGCTGGTACGATTCCCAGCGAAAGGAGGGTAAAACCCCCGTCCTGTCTACCTCAAGTCAGGACGTTAAAATCAAATAGAATCAATGGACATGAAAAGAGCCCAGACATTGGATCTGGGCGTCCATATAATCCTCTCACCACCGTGATTTAGGTATCAATACCTATCTCACGGACACGGAATTATTATGATTAAGTGAAGAAATCAGAATTGGTATGGAATCGAAAGACTCATTATGCAATATCAAGTAACACAGAGTGTCTCATTTTAAACACACCAGCGCGATTACTCGGAAACTATTGACTGTACAGAACAAATATTCTGATCCAATCTTCCTTGAAAAATAAGGGGAAAACTGATAGTGACCTTGGAAATTTCCTCAAGGTCGGCCTGTTATAGGTTAGAATGATACACAATAATTAATAGAAAGGAAATGTCCTATAATTCTGCGCTACCCACTAAAATAGTGATATATTACAGTCGATCCTAGATATAAGAGTACTCAAGAGACAGGAATTTTCAATCTTAGGTAATATATCCACGTTTTTTTTATAAAGATCTTATTTTCACTTATAAAGGGTTAAATTTGACCTGAAAATTGTTCTCTTACATACAAGTTTCTCACATAAAGATGTAATTTTCCATTATAAAGAGTTGAATTTGAGGTAAAAATTGTTCTCTTATAAATTGTTCTCTTATACCCAGGTTTCTCTTATAAAGAGGTTATTTTCCATTATAAAGAGTTAAATTTGAGCTAAAAATCGTTCTCTTATATCCAGGTTTCTCTTATTTTCTGATCTTATTTTCTCTTATAAAGAGTTAAATTTGACTGGAAAATCTTTCTCTTATATTCAGGTTTCTCTTATAGTAAGGTTTCTCTTATATTCAGGTTTCTCTTATATCTATCTAGATTCGACTGGAACACAAATAATACACATTTAATTATTTTATTTATTTATATTCTCATTTCATGAGCAGGTTGGTACACGCAGAGCTGCAAGCCCCCTCCTCTCCGAATCCAATGTCCACGGCACGCTGGACCTCCTGCATGCTGGAGCTGTTGGAACTCTCTGCATTGCTGGAAAAGAAGAGAGTTATTTCTGTAAAAATAATTAGGTAATTAATTAGATAAAAATAATAAAAAAAAATAAAAAAAAGTCTGGCTGGGGGACTATAAACAGAGAGGAGACCAGCAGTCTGGCTGGGGGACTATAAACAGGGAGTAAACCAGTATTGGTTTTGTTCTGGGGGCCCTTGTCAATTATTAGCCTCCTTGTAAAGACAGTGGTAGAAGTGCTGAGTCATTCCTCCACTGTCTGGCTACCATCGTTCACGATGACGCCACCCTATGGTGATGGTGAAAAATAATTGTTATCATATTTGTGTTAATCACCTCCGTGATATCACAGCTACTCAAACTAGCTTTACAAAAGCTTCGCTGAAACCGGGACTCGAACCACCGACCTCAAGGTTACGAGTCCGACGCCTTATCGACTGAGCTACTGAGGTCGGTTAAGTAGGTAATTGTCTGACTGTTGAATGCGATTTCATGCGATTGGAAATCATGGCTGCACCCGTGTTACGACCCAACAAGGGTCCTTAGTCCAACAATTTCCATGTCCAATTATCCTCCTTGTAAAAATTACTTCTTTATAAGAGAAACCTGGATATAAGAGAAAACATGTACGGTCATTGAGTTCTCTTATATCCAGGTTGACTATAGGTTCGACTTTATTAATAAATTCCTAACTTTCATATCTTTTTTTTAAAGGTAATTATGATCCAGAACCGCTTTCGCATTACTTCAGGGCACTTAACCTTTACACCCATGCCATTCCGAAAACGGAAAAGCTTGGTCAGAATTTTCCACTACGGCCAGAATTCGAACACGCAACCCTGGGACAGCAACCATTGCTCTTAAACACTGAACAACGGTGGTCAGACTTTCGTCTTACCTAGTATAGTCGTGAAGGTGTGTCAGGATCAGGTTAGCGATGTTTAGATAGCGCTGCGTTTGTCTCGGGTGACAGCAGGCCACTTGCAGGATGGCAGGATCCTCGCCGTCCAACAGTAGATAGCTGAGCAGCAGAAGCAGTTCGGGCTCCGAAAGCCAGGACTCTTCAGACAGCGATGAATCTTTCGACAGCCAGGATTCCTCCGAATCATTTAGGCCGCGCCGTCGATCATAAAGACGGTCGGGAATGTATTTGCCTAGCCAGGCGGCTCCGTACATGATGGTTTTCAACACGAACACAATCGCTAAGTTTATGATGTTCAGGCTGATGATCTGAAAGTAAAATAATAGGATTCCGTGTCCGTTCTGCAAGTACAAGAATACATTTCCGTGTCCAATTGTTCTCTGAAGTTCAACCATAGATAAAATAAAAAATAAAATAGCCTTTATTGAAGAGTTAATCATTTAAAGAAATTTACAAACATAAGGGTTGCCTAGGTGGCAAAATAGGTAGTAACAAAATAATAATCTAAATTTATATAATTATTATAGTATTAAAAACTACCTATTTTACATTATACTCATATTTACAATTTTATACTTCTGCTAGGCTGAAGGCCATACAATATTTTTTTTATTTTTATATCACTTGTATCTCCAAAACCGCTTAACCAATTTTCTTCAAATTTGTTTTATAAGGTAGAACTAGCCGCGTTGTGGCTAGTTCGAGGCTTGGCCGACCTATAATTAATTCAAAGGTAAATTTAATTTTCCACAAAGGTAAATTTAATAAAAGAATAAGCTATTTTAAATTGAAGAATAAGGTATTGTACTGTATCTTGGCAAAAACAATAAATACAGTCACTTAACATTTTTTTGTCCCATTTAGTGCAAAAATTTACATAATTTTTTTACATATTTAACTGTATTTTTTTTTATATATTATAGGTAGTTCAATAGGGTCTGGTGG
>CM044967.1:20824943-21015339 GCA_024516035.1 Bactericera cockerelli | reverse complement strand
CCGTGGTTCAGTGTTTAAGAGCATTGGTTGCTGTCCCAGGGTTGCGTGATGTTCGAATTCTGGCCGTAGTGGAAAATTCTGACCAAGTTTTTCCGTTTCCGGAATGGCATGGGTGTAAAGGTTAAGTGCCCTGAAGTAATGCGAAAGCGGTTCTGGATCATAATTACCTTTAAAAGAAAGATATGAAAGTTAGGAATTTATAAATAAAGTCGAACCTATAGTCAACCTGGATATAAGAGAACTCAATGACCGTAAATTTTTTCTCTTATATCCAGGTTTCTCTCATGAAGAAGTAATTTTACCTTACAAGGAGGATAATTGGACATGGAAATTGTTGGACTCAGGACCCTTGTTGGGTCGTAACACGGGTGCAGCCATGATTTCCAATCGCATTAAATCGCATTCAACAGTCAGACAATTACCTACTTAACCGACCTCAGTAGCTCAGTCGATAAGGCGTCGGACTCGTAACCTTGAGGTCGGTGGTTCGAGTCCCGGTTTCAGCGTAGCTTTTGTAAAGCTAGTTTGAGTAGCTGTGATATCACGGAGGTGATTAACACAAATATGATAACAATTATTTCTCACCATCAATCACCATAGGGTGGCGTCATCGTGAACGATGGTAGCCAGACAGTGGAGGAATGACTCAGCACTTCTACCACTGTCTTTACAAGGAGGCTAATAATTGACAAGGGCCCCCAGAACCAAACCAATACTGGTTTACTCCCTGTTTATAGTCCCCCAGCCAGACTGCTGGTCTCCTCTCTGTTTATAGTCCCCCAGCCAGACTTTTTTTTTATTTATTATTTTTATCTAATTAATTACCTAATTATTTTTACAGAAATGACTCTCTTCTTTTCCAGCAATGCAGAGAGTTCCTACAGCTCCAGCATGCAGGAGGTCCAGCGTGCTGTGGACATAGGATTCGGAGAGCAGGGGGCTTGCAGCTCTGCCTGCACCAACCTGCTCATGAAATGAGAATAAATAAAATGAAATGTGTATTATTTATGATCCAGTCAAACCTGGATATAAGAGAAACCTGGATGTAAGAGAAACCTGGTTATTTTAAATGATCTACGCAAAAGATACTCATATTTTATGGCCAATTCATAACCGTTCTCAAAAATGTATGGTTCCATTTAAATTTCTGAAGCTGACCTCAATCTAACCTAACAGGCCGACCTTGAGGAAATTTCCAAGGTCACCTCCAGTTTTCCCCTTATTTTCAAGGAAGATCGGATCAGAATATTTTTTTCTGCCGAGTCAATAGTTTCCGAGTAATCGCGCTGGTGCGTTGAAAATGAGACACTCTGTATTTCTTGCTATTGCATAATGAGTCTTTCGATTCCATACCAATTCTGATTTCTATAGATACTTAATAATACTAATGATTACGTATCCGTGAGGTAGGTATTGATACCTACGAGGGGGGACCCAAAAGTAACGCGAATTAGGTGGTGGGGGGAACACGGAGGGGGGGATCGGGTTCTCCAGTGATTCTATTTCAAGCGGCTACTCTCCCAAGTAAGTGTGCAAAGTTCATTTGCTGTGAGTGCATTCGTTCGTCCATGAAAAATTTTCTAGTGAAACGACTTTTTTCGTTTCGGCGAAAACGTGAAATGGCAACGTGAAATGGCTGAGTGCGGAGAGCAATGAGTGGCTGTAAAAATTTCGGGGTCATAACCGTAGCACCATGATTCATTGCCAGTTATAACCTTGAGAAAAAAATCTGTGTCTTCATCCAACTGATTTTGCAGCTCCAGACACAGGCCTGAAGTCGACGCTCCTTATTTTGATCGTCGGAGAGAAGGCGAGGAACAAATTTGGCTGCAATCCTCTTCATGATCAAATCTTCAGTTAGAATCCTCTGAATTGAACTCCATGACAATCCAAACATCTCACAAAGTTGATCGATGGTTC
This sequence comes from Bactericera cockerelli, assembly GCA_024516035.1. Lineage (NCBI taxonomy): Eukaryota > Metazoa > Arthropoda > Insecta > Hemiptera > Triozidae > Bactericera > Bactericera cockerelli. Next base: position 21,013,419 of record CM044967.1, on the reverse strand, counting down.
AGCCAGGTCTTCACGGACAAGAATGTTGATTTGTTCAATGTTTTCGTCCGTTCTTAAAGCCATTTCACGTTTTCGCCGAAACGAAAAAAGTTGTTTCACTAGAAAAATTTTCACGGACGAACGAATGCACTCACAGCAAATGAACTTTGCACACTTACTTGGGAGAGTAGCCGCTTGAAATAGAATCACTGGAGAACCCGATCCCCCCCTCCGTGTTCCCCCCACCACCTAATTCCCGTTACTTTTGGGTCCCCGCTCGTAAATCACGGTGGTGAGAGGATTATATGGACGCCCAGATCCAATTTCTAGGCTCCTTTCATGCCCATTGATTCTATTTGGTTTTAACGTCCTGACTTGAGGTAGACAGGACGAGGGTTTTACCCTCCATTCGCTCGGAATCGTACCAGCTACCCACATTAACCTCACCCAGCCTGGGTAGGGCCGGAGTTGCAAGCCTGTTCGGAGGGAACAGAATTTTCTGTGCGAAAAGTCTGCTCCAACCGCGAATCGAACTCAGTATCTTTGGACTACGGGCAGTAGTCACAACCGTTACGCCACGGAGGCTGGCTATACTTAATCATAACATGATTTCAATATTGTAGTTATTTAAATAATTGCAGCTAAAATTATTGTACTGCATGGTCGCTTACTGCTATTGTTCTAAAATTCTATTATGTAATAATACAACTTCTCACTTTTGTGTTTTGACTGAATTTCCGACTAAAATATGTAGTTCCATCTCAAGTGGAGTTCAGTGGATGAGAACACTTCTGGATAGCACTGTCGTTCAATTAGAACTAATTTGAATGCATAGTCGACCTGAGTAGCTTAATCATAAAGGTTTAAGCTCGTAAACTCAGGTCTGTGGTTCGACTCTCAAGCATAGAAAAGTTTAATAAGATTAGTAAGATTATTATTGTAATTTACAGAATCTACTCTAGTGATTATAACAAATTAATAATCTTTTGTTATTGTTATAACCAGCATGCCGAGGGGAGTGATGGTCTTCACTCTACAGCCAACATTAGTTGGTTCGTACTATGTATATTTGTATATCACATAATCTTATGTGCTTTCGACAATTCGCCTCTGACAGCACAAAGAGGCGTAAACCACAAATTTTTGAAATCGGTTTTATTGCTTGGATTGAGTCTACTTGTGCTATATTTTGTTCTCACAAATAGACGTAATCCAATTATAATGCAAAAAAAAGATACAACAAAAATTGAAATCAGGCGTATCCCTCATTTTCTCTTTTTCAGACAAATCAAATAGGCGTAAATCGATAGTCACAGTTAAATAATCAAATTTGGCAACAGAAAAAGTTCGTATGGTCATTCACGGGTACAGGGAAGTGATAATGTTCCTACCGTGAACAGAAAATTTATGCACAAGAAAACTCATTTTGGCTCTCCTGTAAAATTTCGAAAATGTTGTTTACGCCTCTTTGTGTTGTCAGAGGCGAATTGTGATAGCTTCGGATTTCTATTTAGAAGCCCTTAAACCCTTGTCTTATTTTACGAGTAAGGCACGGATAATAGAAACTATCGCCTGCTGAAGATATCCAAAATGTCGAAAATGCTGTCCAGGTACCTATATTCTGATAAGTATAAAAGTTACCGGCCTCAGTAGTTTGATCCATATAAGGCGGCGGACTTGTAATCGAAGGTCGGTGGTGCAAATATTTCTAAAGCGAGTTTGAATAGATGTGATATCGCAATTGTGATAAACACAAATTAATAAAATAACTTTTTTTTTAACTTTTGAAGTAGGTATAAAAGTTGAAAAATTTGTGTTAATCACTTACGTGGTAGCACAACTACTTAAACTCCCTATACTAATTTTTTAACGACATTGGGACTCGAATCACCGACCTCCAGGTTACAAGTCCACAGCCTTATCGATCAAGGTCGGTGAATAATGGTAGAAATAAGAAGATAATTTAAATACCTACATGACGTTAATTATGGGTTCTTTAGGATGAACCATGTTTATTGATTTTTGGCTGTCTAGCTGGGGTTCGGTAAACAGGGAGAAGACCACTGTCTCGCTAGAAGACTATATAAACAGAGAACGGACTGACCAACCCTTACGAGACAGGCTAGTTTGCGGTTTAATAGCCTATAAAGAAAAAACCCAAGTTCTAATGATGGTTGATCGCACATAGAAATATGTGCTTCAGGCCGATGCAACTTTTCCACTTAAGTTGGCTGGAGACCATCTCTCCCCCAGCTGTAGCCTAGCTGATGGTTACAACAACATTTTTGGCTGTGAGAGTAAGGGAACCCTTTAGTCTCATTCTTGCAGGGTAATTGGATAAACATATGAGTATTGCATTGTAATGTAATAATAGAGTAGGTAATTCAAGTTCATTTGTCTTTGTCACAATTTTTAAACTGTAAACCAGGAGCCAGGTGTATGTAAAGCAGAATTTGCAAGTAAAAGCCCAAGTTTTCACGATGGAAAAGTTCATTTGTCTTAACTTTATAATAGGGTAGGGAATTCAAGTTCATTTCTCCTAACCTAATAATAGAGAAGGTATTTGTCTTTTGTCAAAAATTCAAGTTCATTTGTCTTTTGTCCAATTTTCTATACTATAAACCAGAAGAATTTGCAGAACAATCGTGGCACAAGACCCTAGTGCAGACTGCCTCGTGAGGAAAAACGAGAATTATTATTTTCGTTCTCCGAAAGATTCGCTGTCGAACATATGGAGAGCTGGAAAGCTCTGAAAACAGAATCTCGCGTTGCCATGGAAACACAGCTTTTCCACGGAGGGCGTATATACGTTCCTGCTACACAAACCTGTATAATGTATATACCTATAGAGAAAGAGAGTTAGTATACCTATATATTCCATTATGTATGCGTATATATCGATTCAAATTCGTCCATTTCGCTTTCCTTTCCCCTCTTTGATGTTCCCCTTGCCCTCGTTTTCCCTCTCTCTCATTTTTTTCTCTCTCTCTTTCTCTCTCTCTCTTTTTTCTCTCTCTCTCTCTCTTCCTCTTCCTCTCTCTCTATCTTTTTTTTCTCGCTCTCGTTATCTCTCTCTTTCTACTTATTTCCCTCAAACTCTTCTTCTCTCGCCATCTTTTTTTTTCTTCGCTCTCTCTTTTTCTATTACTTTCCTTCTCTCTCTGATTCCCTCTCAATCCACCTCTTTCACCCTCTCTCATTATCTCTCTCTCTCTTTTTACCCCTCCCTATCCTTCTCTCTCTCTCTCTCTCTCTCTCCTTTTACCCATCTATATCTCTTTTCACTCTTCTTTATCCTTCTCTCTCTATCTCTCTTTCTCCCTCTCTGTCTTTTCCTTTTTTCTTATTTTTATGCTCTCAATCTAATACCTTTCGTTTTTAGCAGCAATACTAACTTCCAAGAAGAAAAGGGAGATGAGTAGCGGCAACCCACCACCCCTACCAACACAAGATTGGTTCTGGCAACACAAATATGCTGAAAATATGGAGCGGAACGATAATTTTCTCTGATTTTTTCACGTTTGGTTTTGTTTTATGAAGAGTTTGATCAAATTGATCAAGGTATTGAAAAGATTTGGGGCATTGCATACAGTGCAGTACGTTATACAATACCGACCTTAGTAGCTCGATCGATAAGACGGCGGACTTTAAATTTGGATGTCGGTGGTTGAAGTTCAAAGTTCAGCAAAGATTTAGTAAAGTGAGTTTGAGTAATTATGATATCACAATAAAATGATTAATTTTTTGTTGTTGAAATTCTCGCTTTACGTTTTTTATAAGAACATTTTCATCATTTTATTTGCTCTTCAATGAATGAGAGCCCAGCCAGCACCGTCATCAAAGCTATACGAGGTTATCTTGAATCTTGTGCCTCGTATTCTGAGAGATACAGCTCTTATGATTCCAATCTGTGTTCTAACTTTTGCCCAGTTTAAAACATGTCCATATGGCTTCTTCCATGGGCAATTGTGATTGACACAAATATGATCACTTGATTTTATGAAGAGTAGGTAGTTTGATCAAATGATCTGGGCATTGAAAAGTTTTGATCCATTAAAATACAATACTTTGTTTATCCTGCAAGAATGAGACATAAGTAATAAAAGATCGAATTATAAAATAGGATTAAAATTAAGGTAAGCCAAACTGTCCCTCAACTCGGCCTATGGTACGCTGTGATTGGTTGAAACTCCGACTTGAGGTAGTGTCTGGCTTAACTTAAGTTTCACCCTGTTTTATTCATTGGCCCTTAAGAGTTAAAGAGTTCCTTGTACTCTCGGGTCTTGGGCAAATGTAAGCCCCCCAAAATATCTTTAAGTATAAAGTTGACATGGTAATCTCCCTCAATCCCCAATGAAGAAAAAGGAAGATGTAAAGTTGTAAAGTCCTCAAAGTAATAAAAAAAACCCTTACGGTAAACTTGACCTGGAAATCGTTCTTTTATATTATCCAGGTTTCTCTTATATCCAGGTTTGACTGCATTATCTCAACCATGAGAAAGCAGAAAAAGAGGTTTGACCAACGCCGACCTTAAATAGCCAAATAGGCTTGGAGAGAGACTAAAACAAGGGGGCGGGAAGGATTATAATACTATCTGTGTGTGCTCTTGGAAAATAAATGAAAATTTGTTTTCTGGTCCTCACATACTTTGTGGAAGAACAATTTCCCCCTGAAATAAATATGGAGAGCTACTTTTAATAACTATATGTGCAGCCCCACCTACCTTGCCTACACGTCATTTTCTCGTCGCAAGTTTACTCCCGTTATTGCTATCGACGGCACTGTCATCATCATCATCATCATCAACATATTCTCTCTTTTTTTCGTCAACTTTTCTCTTATTTTTTTTTTGTGAACTTTTTCTTTTTCTTATTGACTGTGAAAGAGTTAACAATTTTTTTTATTATTTTTCATCAACTTTTTACTATTCTTTTTCATCAACTTTTGCTTATTTTCCATTATTATATTTTTCTTATTTTGTTTCATCAACTTTTTCTCTTTTTTTTTTCATAATTATCTTTTTCTTATTTTATTTCATCAATTTTTTATCTTTTTTCATTATTATCTTTTTCTAATTTTTTTTTCATCAACTTTGTCTTATTCTATTTCCTCAACTTTTTCTTACTCTTTTTCATCAACTTTTTCTTATTCTTTGCAACGTTTTTGCAATAATTCCCAATCAAAATTAGAGAAAAACTGTTGCAAGATAAAATGTTGCACTCAGGCAGCATCGATGTCACGTTCAATACACCAGTTCTCATTCTAACACCAAAGGTACGAGCTGCCTCAACGAATCCTTCAAGGATAAATCAATAGCAAAACATGACCAGGAGGTAGAAGAATACCATAAGACCAGGGTTCGGCAAGATTTCAGCAGAATTATTCCTCATCACAACCAACAAAGAAGTCAACGTCGCAGCCGATGGTACGTTGAATACACCAGTTCTCGTTCTGTCACTGAAGTTCATCAACGTCCAGCGAGGTTAGGGTGACCATTCAAATTCAAACCCTCGTGATGCTGGCTGTGCCCGGCCCAACTCAGGCTGAGTGAGATTAATTTGACTAGCTGATCGGCGTTGAAATGAACATTCTGTTAAAAGCCACGTTAAACCAAAAATAATATGTTGCACTATCTGGGATCCCGGCCTTCTAAACTTCTTCCAACATCGTCAGCGTCCTACTTATTATTATTACTATTATCATCAGCAATTTTTTGATTGAAGAAACAGTTTCCCCTGGTGTCTTCTGCCGATGTGTCTTTCTTCCCTTCTTCGCAAACTTTTCGGAGACATCTCATTTTCTCTCCCTCGCACAATAGATGTTTTTCCTCCCCGTCTTCTCTTCGAATTATTGTCAGCCATTTCCATTTTTCAACTCCCCCTCCTCCCCCTTTCCTCCTTCTTCCCCCCCAGGCTACGCACCCCAATGGTGGGTAGTAATAATATACGTAGATTGCAATAATAGCAATACTTAATACTAATAATACGTGGGGTATCATTGCGTCGTCCCTCAGAGGGAAAGATTACATCAATGTAGTTTGAATTCCGTCTCTTGCCTTGACATGAGGCGCTCAACTTTGAAACAAAATTGCATAATACTAACCGACGTCACTCCGGCCCTGTCATCTTTATCATAAATAATAATAATAATATCGCCTTATTTATACTGCCCGATTAAGACTATTAAATCCCATTATTACAGCAGTAAGCCCGAGACATATTACTATGTGGTCATGTCCCGGCTGGGTTTCGAACCCACGACCTCTGGAATCTTATGATTCACAGAGTGCCGCCTTTACCACTGAACTACCGGGACAGACAGATATGATGATAAATTTTAAAGTAATACATATTTATGTTAAGCACAATTTTATTGTGATATCACAACTACTCAAACTAGCTTTACTAAATGCTTGCTGAACTTGGGACTTGAACCACCTGTCCTAAGAGTCCGCCGCCTTATCGATCGATCGAGCTACTGAGGTCGGTGATAAATTCTAATATCTAAAATATATATAATTAGAGATAATAAAATAATAGCATCGTCTTATTTACTTTTCCGATCGACTAGGGCTAATAAGTCTTATTATTGCAGGCATTAGCGCAAGACTTATGATAAATTGATAATGCCTTCAGCATTATCTCCACCCTAGATCAAATTATTTAATGTTGTTGAACCCGGATAAGAGAGAACTCAAGGGAACGGATTTTTTCCCTCTTATATCCAGCTTTCTCTTATAAAAAGGTTATTTTCCCTTGAAGAGAGTTAAATTGGACATGTACATCATTCTCTTATATCGTGATCTTGCTTATATCCAGGTTCAAATGTTTATATTTTATTTTAAATTTGCATTTCTTTTATTCTAAATAATGTTTCTATACTCAAATTTTATTAGCATTTTCTAAGACGGATATAAAATATATAAATATGTTTAATAGTTAATGGGTGATCAAAATCCCAAATGGGAGGATAACTTGTCATGTCCCGCCTGGGTTTCAAACCTCTGGATTACTAAATCGACGCGCGGTGGTTAGGGTGTCAGTTGTAAATTGCATTGCCTATGAAACATCTACTGTATGAATCGTATCTACTGTATGAATCGTAAATTGTACCCTCATTTACTTTAAATTTCCACTTATTATTGTAACATCTTTTAGTACAAAAAAAAACATAGTGTAAAGTACAACTTCTCACTTTTCTGTTTTGAGTGACAGTCTGACATGGTTAGCAAAACAACTTCTGATGTAGAGATGTGAGAACCATCAAGGCTTTGTCTGGGTATAATGTTCTCTTATGATTCGAACTAGCGGGCTGTCGCCCGCTTTGCGGGCCGAGGCATGGCCGTGCGGAGAAATAGCGGCGAAAGCAAAAAATCCTTTTTAGCCAATGGCAGGTGTTGTAGTGGGAATTTCGAAAAAGAAAAAAAAAATCCGTCTTATTGCACATCTAGACTGTAAGACAAAGCTACCTACCAAATTTCAGCTTCCTAGGACTTACCAGTTCGGAGAAACAGTGATGAATCAGTGAGTCAGTCAGTCAGTGAGTGAAACTCTCTTTTATAAGTATAGATGAACGTCTAAATATAAAATCTCATCTTTTTATATTTAAACTTATTAAATGAAGAGTTTAGCAGCTGATGATGAAAATGTAGATCTACAACCTGCTAAAGAAAGCCAATAAGCTCGAAACAAGGCCCCTTTCCAGAAAGCACTCTCACTCTCAAAATCCCCCGAATCTCCTTTTTAAAAATCAAATTTCGTTAAAATAACTCAATCGGAGTGTGTTGTTTACCCAAATGACCTAATCAAGTAATCAGAGCGCGGTTGAAAGTGAGATTTGGGGATTATGAGAGTGAGAAAGCTCTCTGGAACGAAGCTCTGGCGTCAGGTATGTTCCTGTACTTCCTAGTCTGTCCCGGTAGCTCAGTGGTAAAGGCGGCACTCTGTGAATCCATAGTTTCCAGAGGTCGTGGGTTCGAAACCCAACCGGGACATGACAAGTTATCCTCCCATTTGGTATTTTTACCACATAATAATACGTCTTGGGCTTACTGCTGGAATAATGGGACTTTAGTAGTCTTAATCGGGCAGTATAAATAAGGTTATATTATTATTAATATGTACAAAATTATTTTCCTGGTGATTTAACAAGACAAAATACATACGAACTATATTTACCGTTATATAAGCACTGTAGTTTCTGGGAGGCGTTCTCTCGCGAAACAACCATTTCGCTTGATAGATGTTTATCTTTTCATTTTCCTGTATTATACCAACATGACCAGTAACAAAGTACACTAAAAACAAATTGTACAAACATTTGAAAACAAAACCAGATTTGAAGAAACAGGCACATATAATAAGTTAAAGTTATCATATTTTTGTGTTACTTTCGCGATATCACAACTACTCAAACTCGCTATACTAAATCTACGCTGAAACCGGGACTTGAACAACCGTCCTCCAGTTTACAAGTCCGCCGCCTTACCGATCAAGCTACTGAGGTCGGTTTTTATAATAAGTTGACACCATAATAACAGAAAATCTTCGCTGGGTTGTTCATGTTGCAAGAGTCAATAAAGATAGTAACATCCAAAAGTGAGTAATTACTAAACTTATCACCAAACTTAACATAAGTAAACAACTTACTAAAAAAGTACGAGGACAAAAAAGAACAGGTAGACGTAAAAAAACGTTGGATTGATCTAGTCAGCACTCGGGACCTGGTACGATCAGAGAAAACCAAGAGGCACAGCAGAATGGATTGATGTAGTCAGCACTCAGGACCTGGGTACGATCAGAGAAAACCAAGAGGCACAGCAGAAGAATGTTATGAATATGCACAAGATCGGAAGAATTTGGTTGTTGGAGGTCCTGGGCCCACGCGGCCTGTCAAACCCGTCGATAAGGTAAGTTATTATACCTACAATTTAAGTTATCATATTTGTGTTAATCACTTTCGTGTGATCACAACTACTCAAACATTCTTTACTAAATCCACGCTAAAACCGGGACTTGAACCACCGACCTCCAGGTTACAAGTCCGCCACCTTACCGATCAAGCCACTGAGGTTGGTATAAGTACTTTAAATTTATATTCAAGTTTAGTTTAGTACAACTATAACAGCAGCACCAAAAACAACAATACTAAAATTCATACTCAACAATACCTAACAACCAGGTTTTCATAGAAAAGGGATTAGGTCGAAGAAAATAATATGTTGCGATGACAAATAACACATGATGAGTGCGGATTGAAGGATTTGTACAATAATAGCATTAAGCTCACGACAATACGACAGTACTACAGCTTGTAAAAACAATTATTTTTATATAAAAATGCACCCTTAAAAATTATATACCTCTTGATATTCATGTGAGTGCTAGTGGAGGAGGAGGGGATGAAATCCAGGGAGAAATACGACAATTGAAATCTTTCCGAGGGGGTGATGTTGGAAACTAGACTTTGATGACAAATCGTAATGATGTTTCAATTATTTTATTGGGGTGAGGGAGAGAAGGGGAGTGCGAAACTGTGGCGCTTTTAAGAGTCCTAAATATCTTGTATTTAACACCTCCCGCTGAGCCCATTTCAGATAACAGGTGCCTCTTCAAGTTACAAATTTCCATCGGACAGCCAGTGACAGATGGGTAGATTGGGTAGTGTGTTATTTAAATGTAGAACATGACGCTGACGTGACTCAGGGCGAGAAATTCGACGCGAGGCGCTGACAGCTTACGAAATCTTTTCCTCGCCAGTTGTCTCGGAGGATGGTGTGCCTGTCTCTGGACCAGATAGATCAGGTACGGCCGATGCTAAGGAGCTGCGGAACTGCAGGACCCCCCGAACAAAAAGAAAAACTGAGGATTTTCTCAAGTCCTAGCTCGTACACAATGAATTCACACATTTCTAGAATATTAATGTCTGCATAATGGGACTTCCTGTCTTGCGCTGACAGTCTAAATAAAGCATTACTTATACTTACTAATGCATAATTCTTATGATTGGCATGGTAAATAAAAATCTAACTCTTTAGATAGGTACTGAAAGTTGTCTCTATAAATCCTTTTTTAATCCGATTTATGTGGCAGCACCCCCAAAATATTTTCCCAAACCGGCCGCGCCTAAACGAAATATGTTGACGAGATGTTCATTTGATTCTGGATTGGCTCTTAGAAGCTTTTTTTTATACACGAATTTGTGTGAGGATCATACAACAAGTAAGAAAAGCTCATGTTTACTTAAAGACATCTCAGAACATGCATACATGTTCTTTGAAGCTACTAGAGTGTAGATATTCAGTATGCATAAAAAAGTTAACAAATGTAGATCGAAACCGATCGCACACTTTAGCTAATAGATTTTGATGTTATGTACCGACCTACTTTTTTTAAAAAAAAAAAAACTGATTGATTAACTTTTATTAACAAAGATAATAGCAATTTTATTTAACATTTTTTATGATTATCCGAATTCACTATATTTATTATTGTTACTGCATGAGGGAACTGCGGGTTCTAGACTCTCCTGTTACTGAAGTTTTAACTTAATTAAAAAAGTTAAAACAGGACGTTAAAACCAAATAGAATCAAGTAACCTAGACATTGAATCCTTGTAATTTATTCTCTCACCAACTCACCACCGATTTTTACAACACAAGGAATTCCGACTTTTCATAATTCGATATTTTAGTTCTCATCTATGTGGTGAGGCACTTGTTGACATTTATCATTCAATTTACATCAAAAGCCTTAAATGTCCGCACGATGGTGAGTCCCACGGATCACTGGTTTTGTGGACTAGAACAAGCCGGAAAAATCCTGGCTAGAGACCATCATCTACGGCGTTAGCGACGCTGCTACACCAGCAATAATAATAATAATAATATAATATATAATATATATAAGCCTTTATTTGTACATTTGAACAATACATCTTAACATAGGAAATACATAAATAAGAAAATATTATTGTACAAAATCAGTTTTGGACTGAGGCCTCCCCATTATTTCATGGGGGCTTTTTGTCATCTTGTAGATGATCTGATAATTTTTTATTTAAAAAATCCATTAGTATTATTCATTATTATTATTATTATTATTTTTTACATCAATAAATAACATAAATTCTTACTATTAGTAATTTGTATTCTTCTGATTTTTTTTTTTTTTTTTTTTTTTTTTTTTTATTATTATTATTTTTATTATATTTTTTTTTCTTTTCTTCTTCTTTGAGAAACCTTTCTAGTTTCGGCAATATTTCAGCTTCCCAGAGTGTTGCCATGGAGATACAGTTATTGTTATTAGTGAAGCAGTCAATGAGGCTGTTCGTCAATCAGTGAATAATAATAATATCGCCTTATTTATACTACCCAATTAAGACTATTAAGTCCCATTATTCCAGCAGTAAGCCCAAGACGTATTATTATGTGGTAAAAATCCCAAATGGGAGGATAACATGTCTTGTTTCGGCTGGGTTTCGAACCCGCGACTTCTGGATTACTAGACCGCCGCCTTTACCACTGAGCTACCGGGACAGACCACAACAACAACAACTTATCATTCACTTTAAAATCACAACTAATGTGTAATATTTATAACAATCTCCTTAAAAATAATAGGACACAAATGCAAATACTTCGCTACACCCTTGAATTATCTGAAGTGTATCACACACTCTGTCCCAATTTTATTAAAACTAAGCTGATTTAATTAAAACTTATAGAAGTGTACTAGAGTAGTGCTGCAAAATGATCTCGTAGTATAGACAATCCCTATTGAATATTAGAGTTAGGAAGTGACCTGAACTGTTCTATTTATTTATTTTGTTTGGTACAGTCGAACAGCCTCCGTGGCGTAACGGTTGTGAATACTGCCAGTAGTCCAGAGATCATGAGCTCGATCATCGGTTGAGGCAGACTTTTCGAAGAAAATTCTGCTCCCTCCAAAAACGTGGCATTTCCGGCCCTATCCAGGCTGGATGAGATTAATGTGGGTAGCTGAAACGATTTCCAGCGAATGGAGGGTAACACCCCCGTCCCTATCAGGGTGCTGAAACCATATAGAATCGTTGGCGTTAGGAAGGCCATTCAGCCGTAAAAAACGTACTCCACCCAATCAACCTCAACCATAAGGTTGAATAATGCCGAACCCAATAGTAACATATTATAAGCTAATATGGATGGGATAAAGGCAAGGGAGATATAAAGCAAGGGAGATTTGGTACAGTCGAAAGCGGATATAAGAGAACTATTTCCAACTCCAATTTACCTCTCTTCGAAGGAATAGAACCTCTTTAATAAATAACTTGGATGTAAGAGAAAAAAATCCGGTCCCTTCAGTTCTCTTATATCCAGGTTCCACTAAGGTCATGACATTTAAGAAATTAATGACCTGCCATTCTCAAAAATACACTCTTTTATGGTTTTTCTTTTCTTATTTTAATAGAAAACAACTGAATTATCAATCGATAGCTGAATTTAATATTAAAAAAGCGGTTATCCAATTTAGGCGCTGAAATTTGGCAACTTTAAAATGCAATACTATAATCCTGAAAAGATTTAATAATTCACTGTCTCATCGCTGTACACCTAGAATAGTAACAGTTCTTCATCTGGCTAGGGTTGAGTATATAATTCGAAGAATTCAATTCCGCCGCTTTATCGAGCAAGCTACTGAGGTGGGTGAGTCCATAGTAAATTATGCTTTACATAGAAAAAACCTCCAAGTTCAAGTAGCCGTTTTTCTTATCATTCGATTTTAAAAAATTCAGAACATTTTTCAAAGAAAGGATTTGATGTCCCCAACACATTTTTCAATGCTCGTTAGAGGTTGTCATGGTAACATCACAAGACTTCCGACTGCAATTCTGTTTATACACCGGCAGCTTTTGGCTTATTAGGGAAGGAATGTTCCCACTAACAACAAGGGCAAACAGAAAGAACAGAAGAAATGTATGCGTTGTTTGGTTGTTTCATTAACGACACTTTCCCGTCTTGCATACAAGCCATTATGTTAAAAAACGTTCAGCAAAAGAAACAGAAAAACAAAACAAAAAACTTTTAACAGATAGGAAAAGACATATTCATGGAAAAACTACATATTTATATAAAATAAAAAAATATTCGGCCAAAAACTCACCTGCGCCGTAGGCCTAGTCACAACGCGGCCAGTAATAACAGATAAATTCATATTACGATGGTTTTATTGCAACATTCCCTGGAAAAAAAAAACAGCCCAGCGACTCAAATTGACCTCACTCAACTTAATTCAGTCAACAATACTAAGAGAACCTGTTTCGTCATGTTGTAGGAGCCGAAATCAGGATGACTATTTAAAAAACTTCATTGTTAAAATACATGATGTAGAATGTAGATAACATAGCTGTACTTCACTGACGTCTTTAACTTTTCATCTTCTAAGGTATGCATAATTCACTAATTAGTCATCAATCATCTTGGGAGTACTCTCAAAACGTAGCAATACACCAAATGAAAATTAATTTGGTATGTCCAATAAAGGATATTTTTCCAGAGGTTTGATATGAATCGGCAATTTCTGAGGAAATAACACACGAAATTATTTCTGTATACAATTTTAGAATCAACTTATATCTAGTTTAGATTCAACTTTTATCTAATAAAAGGAGAAAAAATAGATAAATATATTTAGTTAGAAAATGTTCTAACTAAAGGGCGGGGTTTTGTCTAATGCAATCTCTTCCACTTAACCTTTAGTACAGCATTATTATAACCTACATCATAAATTTTAATTCTGAACTGAATTTTTTTGTTGATCGTAGATCATCAAATGAAAAAACGAAAAATACTGACTCCACCAAGAACTGAACCCAGGTCTTTTCGATCATAGTACAGTGTGGTAGCCACTCGACAAATTAGTATCACAACTTAACCCTCAGACTAAAAGTATATTATTCATTTTGGTCTGGCTGGGGGACTTTAAAAAGGGAGAAGACCAGTGTCTCGCTAGAGGACTATAAACAGAGAACAGACTAGCCAACCCTTACAAGCCAGGCTAGCTTGCAGTTTCTTATGGGTTTAATGGCTTATAAAGAAAAGTCCAAGTCCTCATGATGGTTGATCGCACATAGAAATTTGTGGTTCAGGACGATCCAACTTTGAAATAAAGTTGGCTGGAGGCTATCACTCACCCCTCCAGCTGTAGCCAACCAAGCTGGCTACAACAACAACAGGCTACAAGTATAATATTCATTTTAAAAATAACAAACATAACATTCAATACAGAACCCATTGTGTTATTTTGTGACAAGTGAATTTCAATGAAAAAAAAAATACACTATCGTCTCATGTATCAAAATTCTTTTTTTTTTCAATCTTGAACAAAAACTGAAGAAAGGGCTTATTAGCGAGTCCAACATATGTCGTGGAGCTTTTAAAATCTACTTTGAAGTCAAAAGCATAACCTGTTAGCTGAAAGCGGAGATAAAAATCTACCCTTGTATATTAACGGAGGGTTTATTATGTTCTATGAAGTATGAACTCCCCCCCTGTGGTTAACGCACACATGTTTAGAAGTGGGATGACACCGACATATACTCTTCAGATGTGTGTCCACACTGCCCACTCTCAGATCGCACAAAGCAGTAACCTAATTGTTTGCACAAGAGATTTATTGGGCTGTTCATGTATCTATTTTTGTATGATTTTTTCTATATTTTTTTTTTTTTTTTGTAGGAATTTTCTTTCTGTTTACTTTACTATAAGAATTTGTCATTTTTCCTCTCTTTTCTTAAAAGGAATTTTCGGTGTGATCTTTTACTTTCTGAGAAGAACTTCAAGGCCGAATAGTGTTCAACACTGAGCTTCTTTAAAGTAGTAATATGATTGCAGTAGTCACCATGGCAGAGTGAGTTAGCGCGCTAGGCATTGCACGCATGGTGACCTGGGTTCGATTCCCAGCGGAGCAGGAATTTTTCTGCTCTGTACTTGGATGTTCGGGGTCCACTCATACCTCGTGAGGAAAAATGAGTAGTTACTTGTATGAGTAATGACCAGTGGCGGCATTACCAGAGTAAAAAGAAATGAATAGAATAATTCGAAATGTGAAGGAGGCTCTTCGTAATGCTGCGCTACCCACAAAAATTGTGAAGAGGCCTTGTGCTTCACCACAAAAAAAAATCATACATACATACATAGTAATATGATTGGGGCTCTTTCAATTTTTTAAAGAATTATCATTATAATTATTATTATTAAATTATTTATTAGACAACAGACATATATTGTGTACAGCACAAATAACAATTACAAAGAAATGGAAACAATATAAACTACAGATAAATATATACACACATATGTCCTGACTAAAGGGCAGGGTTATTGCCTATGGCAATCTCTTCCACCCAACCCTTTAGAGTTCTTTAGTTTGGTAATTTTTAGTGTGCTCTTTTACTTTCTGTGGAGAACTTGTGGCCAAATTTTGCCCACTGAGGTTATACAAGATAGTAAACTAAATATGATAAAGATTTAGAGAAGTATTATTTTTTTTTTTTTTTCTTTAGCAGTATTTCTCAGGATGCTATTGTACTTTCTGTGAATAATCTGACTTTGTCCGGCATATCCATCATCAGGTTCTGAAAAAGTACTTTCTGTGAATAATCTGACTTTGTCCGGCATATCCATCATCAGGTTCTGAAAAAAAATACCCTAATTGTTGGTATAAGAAATTTATCGGTATCTTTTCTTTTTTAATTTTTTTTTATTGGATCATTTTTGCTTCTTCTGTAGCAACTGTGTTTATTTGGATCAAACGTTGCCTCTTTTATATGTACGTTGTACGTACATATCTTTCACTAATTCATGTCCTGTTATTCTTATAGACTGGTCAGAGTTCCACAAATGAAGCCCCAACTATCACAACGACCTCTCTTAGACCTATTGTTACCAGTGAATTCTATTTAGTTTTAACGTCCAAATTTTAAGAGAGTCAGGGCGAGGACTGTATCCTCCATCCGCTGGGAATATTACCAGCTACCCACATATCGTAATAGTTACACTTGCCTGGGTAGGGCCGGAAATGACAGCCTCAAGTGATCGGAGGGGCAGAATTTTCTGTTCGTAAAGTGTGCACCAACCGAGAGTCGAACTCGAGACCTCTGAACTTCGGGCAGTAGTCACAACCGTTACGCTACTGAGGCTGGCTTCATGTCCTAACCACGAATCATAACTGGTGTATCCAATGTGTGCTTTCCGCTGTCTAAAAGCAAACTCTGAAAACGAAAATTCCGAACAGAAAAATTCTCTTTAAAAAAATAACCAAATGTCGTGGAGGGATCTCCCCTATCATGAGTGAGTAGAGGAGAAAAAAGTCAACACGACATTAATTATAGACATTTGATTCGAATTTGTGAATGAAGTGAATTGAAAATCTTACAAAGAAGTTATTGGAGAGTAAACCGCCTCCTGCCAGGCAAGTTGCTAGCGGCCTGGCCACATGCTTTCCAAACCTGCTGCACGAACTTTTTTTATAGTTTCCTTTATTGAGACATGATTTCTAAAAAAAAATGAGCTCTTCCTAGTTACATACAATTTCTGTTACATTTTTATGGTTTGAAAGAGGTACCTGAAGTAGGATAAGCTTTGCTTTATTTAAACTTTAAACTGTCACCTTAAAACAAGAATTTCTATGTTTTGAAAGAGGTCCCTGAAGTGAGATAGTTATGAAGTTATACATATTATGAATTTCTGTACCTACATCTCAATCGGGTGAGCTACAGAGGTTGGTTAAAGCTTTGCTTCAGTCAGTATATAATCAGTATAAACAGAAAATTGAGAAGTTGTACTAGATGTACATGAATATCAGAACATACCTGGACAGCTGTTTCGAGCTTATTTGCTCTCATCAGCAGGTAATAGTTCTGAATATCCATGTCACCAACTAACCTCTCTATTTTATCAGTATAAACAGAAAATTGAGAAGTTGTACTAGATGTACATGAATATCAGAACATACCTGGACAGCTGTTTCGAGCTTATTTGCTCTCATCAGCAGGTAATAGTTCTGAATATTTAAACTGTTACCGTAAAACAAGAAGAAGCCCCATTATGCTTGTGATATTGCTTCGGTGATACGGTTCTGTTATATTGCTGTATTTCAATCAGTATTATTTAGTTTAGAGAAACAACATTACATTATCTTTGTGTAACCTCTATGGTGATCAAGTCATAGTATAGGGAATTGTATTGAAAAAGAAGCAGGCATGATAGCTCACTTAAACATAACTTCAAATCCATTAGAATTTCTCTACTGAGTATCAAATTTTTGGTAGTTCAGGCATCTCCACTGAGTTTCAAATTTTGGTAGTTCAGGCATCTCCACTAAGTTTTAAAATTTGGTAGTTCAGGCATCTCCACTAAGTTTCAAATTTTGGTAGTTCAGGCGTCTCCACTGAACTTTAATTTTTAGTAGTTTCTCAGGCGCTTTCTCTACGATTTGCTATTGATACCTTCTTCAAGTGTGATTGTATTGGAATCAAAACAAATTTTTATATTCAGATATTAGCAGGACAGATATTTAGGAACTGGATGCAATTTCTGGATTTATGATGACCCCTACTATTTATTAAAGAATTAATTTGATTCAAGAACTCAATTATAAAATATACTCGGATGTGTAGATAATATGAATGACGAGAGTTTATTCTAAAATCAGGCTATTTGGAATGTGCCCAGGCTAAATTTTAAATTTCACCCTTCTATTTAAAACGAGCCTTGGGAGGGGTTTTTTTTTCTTTCTTTTTTTTAGCAAAGAGGCTTTACGATAACATTTGGAAATGTGAACCTTTCAGATTGTCGATGTCGTATCTATCAATCTTATTCCTCAGGGACCATACAAAATTGTAATCTTTCAATTTTATGAACCCTCTCTTAATTTTAATGTAAAAGTTTTGTCATTTTTCTCTAAATTTTTTAGTCCTTGAACTTGAATTTTTCGATGTACGTTGTAAGTACATACCTTATGTTATAATAAATACTATATAAATTAGTTGTTACAACCTTTTAAGGTATTCTTATTATTATTATTTAGTTATTTATTTATTACATAAATAATACAAATCTGAATGTTAAATTTTAACAATATAATAATAATACTTACTCTTTAGTGGAAGGTAACCACCAGGCGAGGTTAATGCTCAAGACGTTTTCTATAACCTAACCCTCAGAGTCTTATTATTATGTGGTCACAAACTCAAATTAATGAGGAAAAATTCGTGCACTGGGTGTGATTGGAACCAACGGATCCCTACGCTACCTGGATTACCAGACTAGCGCGTTAACCACTTGACTACCAGTGCACAATATTGAATAAATAATAAGAACTGAACCAAGGAGCGAGGAGCGAGGTTAAAACCTTTCTTTACCTTTCTCTATCACTTAACCTCAAGTACAGAAACCTTCTTATTTTAAAAGCACAATCTAGCTTCAAGGCAAATAGACTTTTGAAACTTCTACAGAAAAAGATCCCATTTTTCTTCGTATCGAGAGCGATGTGGGAGTGTCAGGTTTTCAGTTCATAGAACAACTGATCAAACTTGATCTTTAAGTTTGTTCCAGTAACACTTTTGTACGCCTCCACGGCTCCTCAGAAATTGACCTAGTTTTTGTCTTCATCTATACTGCTCGAATCTACGTACTTTAAAAAGTCTATTGATGAGGCGGCAAAATCAATATCTTGAGCTCGGTGGTTCAAGTCTCTTGTATGACAAATATTTAGTAAGGTCAAGTTGATAATAATTATTGTGATTAACACAAATATGATAACTTTTTCTTCGATGCATTGGTGTAGTGATCTGAGAAAAGTAAGTTTGAATCTAATTCTACCTAATTCATGGTTTTATTGATCCTCTTGCAATTATTTATCAGGGAAAAATTGATACCAAAATATTTCTTGGCGACGAATTAAAAACTTAATTTAAACCTTTAACATGAGAGTTTTTAAAGTAGCATTTGCGATGAACTCAAGCGTTCACACATGTGAGGGAGGCAGCTTCTAGTCCGGAAGCACAGTTCACATCTCTCAATACTGTAAAAAACGTCAAAATTGTCAAGTATGAAAGACTCACAGACACACCTTCGTGTGAAGAATCCTCAAAGGCCAAAACAGTGTTGTACGTAGCCTGTCAACTTTGGACAAGCGATAAGGAGTGTCCACACAATATTATGCAGCAGCTCTTAACAAAATCAAGACACACAGAGTCAAAATAATCACAACTATGTCAAATCTTTGACAGGAGATTCGCAGAGTAAATAAAAAATCAACGCTGTAAAAAATAGGTGTGACACGACAACATTGTCAATATAAAGACTAAAAAAAAGTAGTCTTTTGTTGTGAGAGCGTCCAATTTTTAACAAAGAGTCAATAAAAAAGTGACGCCGTAAAAAATAAGTATAGCCTTTGCAAGGATACACGCAGTTCACGTGGCAAGATAATTCGCTGTCTCAATATTTTGTCAGCAGGAGTGTGTGGTAAGTGAGACACGTGCTGGCACGCAAGAGAAATCCTCCACTTCTCTTTATTCAGAAGTCAGTCAATATGATTGTGGGCGGATCCTTGGATTCTTTACAACTACTTTAATATTGTACATTAAGTCTCACTTTTCTGTTTTGACTGACTGATTCATACTAATGGCGATGGGATAGAGTCCTTGTTTGTCAGTAGTTCAAACCAAGTTTAGTCTTGTATGTTTGGCAAAAATAAAATCAGTGAGGACATTAAAGGATATTCTTGTTCCGTGCTTTACAAATTTTAGATTCATACTGTAAGCGGTTCTAACCTGAAATTCTAAGGGGTTGCGGGGACTTGAAAATTTAATATAACACCATTCGAATACCATACAACCCCAAGGTTATACCTACAGACTACAGAGAGTTCACTTTTAACTTGCGCGATAGGAACTTTTGAAGCTCAAAAGAGGGTATTTAAGTGGTAAATACAATATTTTTGTTATTATGGCATAAGGAAAGTAACAATAGAAAAACATAGATATTTTATCCCCAGATATTGATTGGGTCTAGTTGAAACCTTCTGGGACTTTGTAACCCACGAGTGGATTGAAGAAACGTGCACTAGTAGTCAAGTGGTTATCGCGCTAGCCTGGTAATTCAGGTATTGTAGGGATCCGTTGGTTCGAAACCCACTCAGTGCATGAATTTCCTTATTCATTTGAGTTTGTGACCACATAAGAATAAGACTCTGAGGGTTAGGTGGTAGAAAATGCTTACTGATGAATCACTGATAATTATTATTATTGATTAATCAATAATTACATAAGTAATTCAGTAATTATCATTATAATATTATGATTGTACACAGTGCGGTATAAATGTACAGGTAGTAGATACATAATGCTGAGTACAAGTTAGTGTTTATGTATACTTGTAGATCTATACGTAAAATATATAGCTTTTAAAAAAATATTATTCTTATTTATTATTATGGAAATGGTGTCGCATTACTTTGCCACTACTATAGTGATCTACGAGTATTTGGCTCTCGGATTTCACAATTATTGCATATACTGCAGTAGTGTCCGAAATAACTGGGAGACGATTGTATGGCACCTGCAAGGTTGCAGGTTTGATTCTAAGCCGACCTCCGTGGCTCAGTGGTTAAGAGCATTGGTTACTGACCCGGAGATTGCGGGTTCGAATCCCGGCCGGAGCGGAAAATTCTGACCGAAATTTTCCGTTACCGGAATGGCATGGATGTAAAGATAAAGTGAAGTAATGCGAAAGCGGTTCCGGGGCACAGTTACCTTTTAAAACAAAGGTTCAATTCTAAGGAGAGTGGAAAAATTTTTGACTTTGACTACGATATACTGAGAAATTATCTACAAACCTATAGTTCTTTCAAATCATTGAGAAATAATTCGAAATTCAACCTTCAGATGAAAGATATCCCAATCCGATAGAATTTAATCGAGATATTTCCCAACAATAACAATTTCTTACAGTCTGATTTTTCCTATAATAGAAACAATAAAAAGGGGGGAAAAATAGATAATTATACATATTTCCTAACTAAAGGGCGGGGTAATAGCAGTCTCTTCCACCCAACCCTTTCTCTCAATTTAAGTGACTCTTTTTGGGAGGAAGTTACTATCACATTGACTTGAATCGCCTATTGCGGTTTATTTGAGTGCTTTCGTATTTATTTCACAAGTTTAGAGGATAGCACAGTGCTAAGAGACACATTCCTGAGTTGTAATGCCGACGTTGGTCGCTAACATTAAAAATACAGTTTCCAATTTTCTTCATGAGGTACGGTAAGGTATGACTAGGCGAAGGCCCACTCTTACCTTATCCTAAAAATACCTAATCAATCTTGCGAGGTATGAGTGGGCCCCGGAACACATCAGAAGTCCCTTCTAGTCGTTTACTAAAAAATACCTATTTATTTACACTTCATTTTTTTTACAAAACAATCATCAACAAAAAATTAATAACAATATTTTTTTTTTTTTTTTTAACTTAGAAGTACCTATGTACAAAAAAACAAACAAATAAAGATCGATATTAATTTTTAATTACAATTGTTTTGTAATCCGGGGCGAAGTTAATGTCTTAGGCATTCTCTGCCACTTAACCCCGGTTTTTTTTACCTACTCATTTTTCCTCGCGAGGTATGAGTGGGCCCCGTACACAAAGAAAGCCCGCTCCAAAATTTTGCTGTAAGACCACGCCTGTTGTAATAGGTGTTATCATCACTCTATCTACATAATGTACTGATAGATGAGTCATAGAAATGAATAAATCATCTTGGTCAGCCAAATTCCAGACACGGATGAACCTGTCATCTTAATTTTTATTGCTGAAACCACAACAGCAGTTGTTCTAGAAATCAGGACTTTCCTTGCTTTCGACTACCTATTATAGAAAGTATTTATAACCTCAAATTAAATATTTCTAACCTTAAATTTTATTAGAAAGTATTTAAAACCTTGAATTTTATTCGAAAGTATTTATAACATCAAATTAAATATTTCTAATCTCAAATTTTATTTGAAACTATTTGTTAACATGCATTTTTATCGAGGTTCAGCTTACCTAATACCTATGTTTTTACCGTGTCTCCGAGCTTTATAATAAGTACGGTAATACGACCGACCTCAGTAGCATAGCGGTGAACTTTTAACCTGGAGGTCGGTGGTTCGATTCCCCAGTTCGGTAAAAAATTAGCATTGTGAGTTTGAGTGATTACAATAGTGATTAACGCAAAAATAATAACTTCTTATTAATGTGGTAATTATTGCATTGGTTCTCGCGTGGATAGTGTCAGCTTTTTTCTATCCATTAGTTCATCTTTCTAAATAATTATATTATGATATTATTATTTAGAAAATGTAGATTGAATTTGCTCATGAGTTTCACGTGTTATATGTAGATACAGTTATTCAACTACATTATAGGAAGAGAATGCCGTAGGCATTATCACCACCCTTGATCAGGCTTTGTTTATTTTTATTTCTAAATTGTTACCATGTACATTGTATATAAAATATGTAAATAAAGCTTGATCGAAATGTTTATAAGAAATGTTTATAAATTATTGTAAGGGTATAGTTGACTTACTTTTTTACTTTCCTTATCCTATGATAAGGAAAGTATTGTATTTAAATTCAAACAAAATTACTTTCACTTTAAAATTTACCTATTCAGATTTTAAAATTCAAGCAACATATTTAAAGCGTCTTGTTAGCTAGCCATCTTGATTTTAAAATACAAGGTAATACAAGTAAATCTTGATTTTAAATTTTACGATGGATTTAAATTTCAACTTATTCGCAACTCAATTTAAAAATAAAAGGTATTTTAACATTAGAATTTTCTTTATCTTAATTTATTCTATCAAAATAAAATAAATACTTGGAAACTATAGGTATATTTATAATATTTCAATACAAAGTAAATTAAGATGAAGATTTATCTAATTTTATTAATTCTAATTAATAAAATTAGAATGTTCAGGAACTTAAATAATTAGAATTTTCAGGAACTTAAAGGTACCACATACGAGAATTATTTTAAACGTTAGAAAATGTAATAGTTTTTTTTTTTTTTTATCAGTGAATATAATGTAATAGTAATATTGTCTTATTTATACTACCAGATTAGGACTGATGAGTCCCATTATTATTTTTTTAAACTTATTTTTAGTGTAGCAGATTTTAAAATTCAATCAACTTATTTTGTTATTGTTGCTATCAACTTATTTGTAAAATGTAACAGTGTAGCAGATTTTAAAATTCAATCAACTTATTTTGTTATTGTTGCTATCAACTTATTTGTAAAATGTATCTTTTTTTTTGTTACTAAATATTTGTGATGAATTTTATGGCTTCAGTAATTTATAGATAAGTACTATCTTAACATAACATTTATTTAAATTATTGAGGAAAAAAAAAATCGAGGAACTAAACTAGGTAGTATAATTTGTTACTCTCCATTTAAACAAATAGTGACTATTAGGGCCAAAATATAAAATAGGATTACAATTTACTTCTCTCTATAGGATAGAATAAAACACTTAATAAGTAAATTAGGCTATTGGGATATTTATGATTTAAATTTTTATCTTTGTCGTTTTTGGTATTTATATTCTTTTCATGCATTGTGAATAACATAAAAATGTATTTGTTTGTTCTAATAAATTAAAAAAAAAAACAGAGATAAGCCAGATAATGTTTCTCAATTAAATTTGCTGTGATTTGTTGAGACTCCTAGATGTGGGACGGTCTCTGGCTACAATTTGTTGTAATCCTATTTTATTATTCGGCCCTTATATAGGAAAGATTGAAATTTGGATCGCTAGGAAAACGCATGGAATTTAATCAAACGTTTTTATTCTTCTGTGCAAAGAAGAATAAAAACGTTAAAAAAAGACAATACAATACATAAAATAACTTTCGATTCCCTCAAGTAGGTGTATTTTGAAAGATTTTAAGCTCTTTTACTTTGTGGCGATGATAAATTAGTGAACTAGCAGATATAATTGATTTATCAGAAATAATTAGGTAAATGTGAAGGGATGTTACTGTATACAATTATACATATATTTTATTAATATATTTTCTAATCTGTTTTCCTTTTTTTATATTGTTCCTATTTTATAATTAAATTTGTCGTTATTTGCGTGTACTTACTCATAAAGAGTTCAATAAGAATAATAGGTAGGATAATAAATTGGTAAATCTTAAATAGGAGGGCGAAAATGGGTGACACTGGGTAACTAACAAAAAATAACTATCTTAGGAAAATGGAAAAATCAGCCGAAGGACAGAATTATAACCATGTATCTGTAAAATATTTAAATAAAAAGTGTCAGTTTCTTCTGTCTATCAGGGAGTGGGTCTATCAAAGGCTATTGTAATAAATATGTAAATAAGGCAGAAATATTGCTGATCAACCCATGAGAACAAAGAGTAAATTAATAATTACAGCTACAATAACATTGTGTATGAATTTCTATATCGAGAAAAGCGAACATTTGGACAAAACCCTGCGTCGTCTCACAAAGGGGGAAAATCAACAAAGAACAAAACACATGTACACACATACACCGTCGACCGCCATTATACTTTTTTCTACCTCTAAATTATCTCCCAGTTACAAATATCCAATGAAAAATGAAAATTTTCGCAAGCATGTAATATGATTGGTTGTGAAAAACACCCTCGCGTTACGTTGTAGTCTTGTTTTGGGAAAAGTACAGAGTATAACTTCGTTAGCTCACTTCTCGCATGCTGCTACCCTGCAAGCTGCTGCTCTGCTCTCTGCTCGACTGATATTACATTCAAATAGAATTTCACGGCCCCGTTTATACTAAACTATTTAATTTTTCTATATTATTTTTACCGTTTTAATTTCCCCCGTTGTGAGTTAAATTTATTAAGACTGGTTTATTTTATCCAATCAATCTCTAAATACCTTTTTTACTCTCTCTCGAGTTAACAGAATTACAAACTAACTTGTTTCCAAGTTTCTAATTTTCTAATCTAATAAAAATTAAAGTCAAAATGGAGTAACGCTTATACAATCGATAAATTTAAACTAGAATTTTATTTATTTTCCGTACTTGCAAATGATGATTCTACCTATGATTTTTAACACACAAATCTAACAAAAAAGTGACATAAAATTCCCGTTTTTTTTCATCGTCAGTTTTGCGACTCGACTCTCGAGTTTGGTTTCGCGAAATCGACCGCCATTCGACGGCCTAAACACGGATTTCAAAGCCAGGAACACCTGCAGTGGCGGAGGCAATGCTAATAGTGCGGGCAACAGTGACTCTGTGTCCGACGCCACTGAAGTGACCAATGAGACGGCGATCACCTCGAGTGCCGAGCAGCAGTTTAACATTTTCCCCGCGATTTTCTCTCGTCAGCTGAACTTCCACCATCATCACCACCACCATCAGCAGCCGGGCCACACCAACAGCTCCAAGTTCATGGACGACCTCAGGCCGAACCTGGGTCTGCTCGGCTTGGTGGAAGAGCACCACCACCTGAGCCACCACCACCACCTCCACCACGAGAAGAGGATAGCCAAGACAGAGAACCCGGACTTCTCCGCCCTGTACGCTCTCCCCGGCTCCAATCTGGACCAGCAGCTGTCTTCTCCTGTGCGGAACCTTAGTGATCACACTGGTAGGTGCTTCGTCAATAATCTCTAAGTAATCTAAGTGATACTAAAGAACCTTAGTGATCACACTGGTAGGTGCTTCGTCAATAATCTCTAAGTAGTCTAAGTGATACTAAAGAACCTTAGTGATCACACTGGTAGGTGCTTCCTTCACACCCATTTGCAATACAATACAATACTCTGTAAGTGATCAGTATAATCAGTATAAACAGAAAAGTGAGAAGTTGTACTAGATGTACATGAATATATCAGAACATACCTGGACAGCTGTTTCGAGCTTATTTGCTCTCATCAGTAGGTAATAGTTCTGAATATCCATGCCATCAACTAACCTCTCTATTTTTATTAGTATAAACAGAAAAGTGAGAAGTTGTGCAATACTCTGTAAGTGATACTAAAGAACCTTAGTGATCACACTGGTAGGTGCTTCGTTGACACCCATTTGCAATACAATACAATACAATACTCTGTAAGTGATACTAAAGAACCTTAGTGATCACACTGGTAGGTGCTTCGTTCACACCCATTTGCAATACAATACAATACTCTGTAAGTGATACTAAAGAACCTTAGTGATCACACTGGTAGGTGCTTCGTTCACATCCATTTACAATACAATACAATACTCTGTA
This sequence comes from Bactericera cockerelli, assembly GCA_024516035.1. Lineage (NCBI taxonomy): Eukaryota > Metazoa > Arthropoda > Insecta > Hemiptera > Triozidae > Bactericera > Bactericera cockerelli. The sequence goes on along the minus strand of CM044967.1, from coordinate 20,987,130 downwards.
AGTGATACTAAAGAACCTTAGTGATCACACTGGTAGGTGCTTCGTTCACATCCATTTGCAATACAATACAATACTCTGTAAGTGATACTAAAGAACCTTAGTGATCACACTGGTAGGTGCTTCGTTCACATCCATTTGCAATACAATACAATACTCTCTAAGTGATACTAAAGAACCTTAGTGATCACACTGGTGCTTCGTTCACACCTACCATACTCTGTATAATGATACTCAAGAACCTGATGACAATGGTAGGTGCTTCGTTCACAAATAGTAAGTTTTCACTGGATAATACCAAAATTGTTTGAGATACTGTGACCAAGTATTGGCACTGTCGAACCTGGATATATGAGAACTGGATAAAAGAGAATAAGAGAATGATTTCCAGGTCAAATTTACCTCTTTCTAAGGTAAAATAACCTCTTTATAAGAGAAACCTAGATGTAAGAGACTTCCGGTCCCTTGAGTTCTCTTATATCCAGGTTCGACTGTACACTGGTTGTCCTGCAAGAATGAGACTTAAGAGTTCCTTTACTCTCACAAGCTTGATGCAATATTATTATTATTATTTAACACTTTATTGGTAAACCACATGATACATACGTAGGACATGAAATAAAAAGAACACAATAGAATATGTAGTGAACCAAGGGACGAGGTTAAAGCCTGTGGCTTTCTCTTCCACCGAACCCGACTGGATAGTACCAAAATTCTTCGAGATACTGTAACCAAGTTCTGGTAGTGGATGTGGTTAAAGCGCTAGACTTGTAATGTAAACAATCTGGCGCGTGGATCTGTGGATCGGATCCCACTCAATGCTCGGATGTTTTCCTCTTCGTTTGAGTAAGTATGTGACCACACGGTGAAAAGATTTTAATGGTTAGGTGGTAGAAAAAGTCCAGGTATGGAAGTCGAGGTATGTTCTAATATTCATGTACAATATGTACATCTAGTTCAACTTCTCACTTTTCTGTTTATACTGATTAAAATAGAGAGATTAGTTGATGGCATGGATATTCTAAACTATTACCTGCTGATGAGAGCAAATAAGCTCGAAACAGCTGTTCAGGTAGGTATGTTCTGATATTCATGTGCATCTAGTACAACTTCTCACTTTTCTGTTTATACTGATTAACCTCGCCTGGTGATTAGCTTCTACTGAAGAGTATCATTATTGATTGTAAATTTTTCACTGGATACTTCCAAAATTATGTGAAATACTACATAGGACGGAAGTAGTTGCTTGAAAATTTCAAACCGTAGGCAGTCATAATAATACTAACTTAAGAACTAAGAACACATGTGAAAGTAAGCATTTATTTGAAACTTACAAAACAATTTGAGACAGTAAGCAGGTACATATTTCAGACTACTGAATCAAATCAAAACAAATGGGATCAGGGGGATATGCTTTAAATTTTCATATCAATTTGAAATAAGTGTTCAATCTTTCTTACAAATATAGCAAGTAGTTAAGTTTGAAATAGTAAACTGGTAGTTCAAGAAGCCAGAAATATTTTTTTTTAAATTCACTTAACGCCCCAACAATAAGGGCAATTACAAAGTAAAATGATATTAAATAAATACCTTAAATTACAAGTTTTACAATAAAATTATTTTGAAATAAACAAGAGATCAAAATGATGGGTAATCTAAAACTATTTTTATCGTTTCTTTAAAATCTATGTGCGATGCTGAGATGTCAATTGGTGTCGCGTATTTTTCATATTACAAAGATAAAATAGGTTCATAATATTAATGGTTTTTACAAAAAGAAGGATATCTAATTTATGTATTTAGATAGTGGTCAGTCAAAACACAAAAGTGAGAACATAATAATTATACTTACTTACTATCAGTCTTACTTACAGTCCACGACAAATTTCTAACGGTAGGACAATTTTTCATCAGTATGAAAGCACTTTTAACACCCAAGACTTTAGTAGAGATTTTTTTTCTAATTTATTTAATTTAATGTTATTAATAAATTATTTACTTTCTTTTTTAAGAAGAAAAAAAAATTGTAGTAGAGAAATAACATTATTATTATTAGTTCTAATCGGGCAGTCCAGTTCACTAAGGTTGGCTTGACAACATCAATCCTCCCCATCTGAAGTCATGCTGGTCACAACAACAATCAACACAACTACTTTTATTCCAGTAGGGACTTTTATTAAGGGACTTTCTCGTCCTAATCGGGCATAATAAAAAATTGTCTATTTTTTTTATTATTTTTTAACGTCGCTTTCAACTGAATGATCATATCACGACGGGGGTGTTACCCTCCATTCACTGGAAACCTAAAATCCTGCTACCTACATAAACCCAGCCTGGGTTTGACCGGTATGCCAGCATCACGAAGTCTTCACCTCGCTGGACATTGTTTAACTTCGGTGATCCTACCGGAGAACCGGTGCATTCAACGGACCATCGACGCTGGCGGAAAATTGTCTATTATTAGTCAGTCAGTTATCTGAATCTAATATATGAAAAATACAGAATTCGCGCTTTAGGTGTGATTTCAAAATATCAAATCCTTGATCTAGTAGGGATCTGGTAATGTGTGTGTGTGTGTATGTTTGTCCTCGAGAACCACAAGTCGTATTGAGCTGATATTTCGCATAGTTACCGATGACAGGCTTATTGGCGTTATGCACTTTCAAAAAATGAGCTTGTAAATGAGCGTATTGAAGCACTGCGATATCTCGCGTATACTTCGCGAAGTAAACATCCAATTGAGCTGAAAGATTTTCAACTTTGTCCATTTTTAAATTTTAACCCATTAAACCCACATCTGGCGGTCTTAACAGGCCTCTGTAATGAAAATTCTTGGAATCACTAGATAATGAACAAAAGGTTTTGTTCCAAATATTTAGCTATCCCCGCGTTCTGAAAGACTGTGAAACATTTTTTCTATAAAAAAATATCCCTTTTACCCATTTTCCCCCACTATAGGTACCCATTTTCCACAACTATACTCATTTTACCCCACCAGACCCTTTTGAACTACATATTTATATAATATAAAAAAACCTTAACTGTAGTTAATAATGTAAAAAAATGTTAGCGTATAGTGATATGTGCAAGGGATGGTCTGAAATCACACAGAAACAAGCTACGTTACATGGATTCTCAATATTCTAAAATATAACCATTTTACCCCACGTAAGGAAAACAAGAATTCTACAGAAACTTAAAACAATAAACAACTTCTACAAAATGTCCCTTACAATAAGCAATACAAATTTTCACTTATCGAAGGTTTCAAGGAATTATAGGTACCATGAATAGATTTTCCAGACTGAGCATTTGAATTTAAAATTTCACTGCTGTTGAAAAGTTAAAAAAATAAATTTTATTTTTTTTAATTTTCAAAAACACATTTGGACTGACATCGGTCTGAGAAATAGAAAGTAAACAATGTTTGAATTATTCCCTCCAATTTTGTGTTTGTTGAAATGCATAGTTTTGGCGCCACGTTTAAAAATTCACAATATACCCATTCTCCCCCACTATACCTATTTTGCCACACTATACCCATTTTCCCCCACTATACCCATTTTCCCGCGCTATACCCATTTTACCCCACTACACCCATTTCACCCCGCTATACCCATTTTCCCCCACTGTATTAGGTACCCATTTTCCCCATAATACTGATTTCCCCCCTTAACTATAGTTAAATATTTAAAAAAATATGTAAATTTTTGCACTAAATGGGACAAAAAAAATATTAAGTGACTATTTCTTGGATTTGGCCAGGTATATTACAATACCTTATTCTTCAATTTAACAATATCTTGTTCTTTTATCGTCGAAAATTAAAATCTATACTTATAAAAGAGAGTTTCACTCACTGACTCACTGATTCATCACTGTTTCTTATGTATTAATTATAAAAATAATAGTTATATGTAAATATAATAAATAAAATATGATGAACATAAGTACACTTATGGTAACAATTAGCTCAAGTTCACCGGCCGCAAAATTAAAAGTGATGGCCCTAAGATACGGAGGACTAATAAAGTCTTTGTCTGTCCCTCACAGAAGGAGCGTTCAAGAAGCTGAAGAATGAGCCCATCGTGGTGTCTGTGTCCTCCCCCATCCAGCACCCTGGCCACACCCCCACCTCCGCCTCCTGCCCCACCCCCGCCCGGCGGAGACATCGGACTACCTTCACACAGGTGAGGCTCCGCCCTTCTGGCTCTAGGCTCCGCCCTTCTGGCTCTAGGCTCCGCCCTTCTGGCTCTAGGCTACGCCCTTCTTGCTCTAGGCTCCGCCCTTCTCGCTCTAGGCTCCGCCCTTCTGGCTCTAGGCTCCGCCCTTCTGGCTCTAGGCCCCGCCCTTCTTGCTCTAGGCTCCGCCAATAGAATTTTATTGAGTCAGATAATCTTATTATGTAGTCAGATAAGACTAGAAAAGCTTACTACGTAGTCAGATAAGACTAGCAAATCTTACTATGTAGTCAGATAAGACTAGAAAATCTTACTACGTAGTCAGATAAGGCTAGAAAGTCTTATTTCGAAATCAGATGTGACAAGAAAATGTAGATTCCTCCCAGTAGAATAAGGTTTTAGTGGGTAGGTGTGCATTGTTTCCAGCACAAATCCCACACTGTTCATCATGCTCCCACATGATGTTCGTCTTTTGAACATTTCCCCCGCTCAAAAAAAAGTAGAATTTTCGAGAGAAACTTTATTAGACAAAATCAGATTCACAAGTTTCAGTCAGTGCTTGTTAGAGATAGAGACCATTATTATTATCGGACCTGGTTGCAGGGTTTTCAGTGAAACCTTTACAATTAACCCTGCGACCTAATTAGATCTATTGTGGTCAGTTGATTCAACATATTTGGTTTTAACGTCCTGATTGAGATAGGTAGTCAGGACGGGGGTTTCAGACTTGTTTAGTCCTCCATGGAAACTATAATAGACAGAATCGGATCCACAAGTTTCAGTTAGTGCTTACTAGACTTGCGAACATGAATGAGACTTATTTCTGGTACAAGAGTGCTTGAAGTCTGAATTTTGGTATTCTTATTATATTCAAGTTAGTTTCAAGATTAGATATAAGAAAATTGTATACACCGTAAGGTAAACCAACAGTAAAAAAAAAAAACGAAAATAAAATAAAAATAGTAGGACCTACATTACATATTTCATCAAGCTTGCGCGAAAGACAAAATTCGGGCTTTAAGCATTTGGAAGATATAAGATTCTCGTACCAGAAAGCACTCTCACTCTCGCAATCCCCAAATCTCCTTTTCAACCGTAACACAACGCACTCTGATTGGTAAATTTGAACGAAATGACCAATCAGAGTGCGTTGTGTGATAGTCCAAAGGGCGCTTTGGGATTATATGAGAGTGCTTTCTGATACGAGGGCCAGATCGCGATGTATAAATCTTAATTTGGATCAATTTTTTGACAAATACAATAACAAATGAGAATTCCAAAGGCATTATCACCACCCTTGATCAAACTTTGTTTACCTTTCATTAATTATACCTTTTCACTGTACCTGTACTCGTATATAAAAAAAATGTATATAAAAAAAAAAAAAAAAATTGTAAATAAAGATTGATCAAAATTGTTGAATAAATAATAATAATAATAACAAATAGTTATAAAAAAATTAGGTTACCATGAGCTATCAAATCATTCAACTTTTGCTGAGGTACAATTTAAAACAATACTTACTCAAAATCTAGACCGATCTCAAAATCTAGTCCGTAGCTTCATCGATAAGGCGGCGGACTTGTAATCCGGAGTTCGGTGGTTTGAGTCCCAAGTTAAGCATAAATTTAGAAAAGCCGAGTTTGAGTAGTTGTGATATCACGATTGTGATTTACACAAATATGATAACCACTCAAAATCTTGAGTTAAGTTCACAGAGTTGTAAAAAAAAATTCTATTAATTTCGCCTTAAAAGATTAAATCAGATTTACAAGTTCGAGTATACAATACCATAACATTTATTTAGGTATTGAACTTAATATACATATTTTTGTTGGAGTGCATACTAACAGCCTGATTAAGCTCGGCCATTAGTCATTTGTTTTGTAAAAAGTTGATTGGGTGCATATATTTTTGTAAATAAATAGCTATGTAGACTTTAGTCTAGATTTTGCGTATTGTTTTATTTTTGGGAAATGTAACTACCTATTAGTATTAGTATAGACCCTCGGTCGGCAATTAGCGGACCGCGGTCCGAATCCGGACCGCGAAGCTCATTTGTCCGGCCCGCGAACAAAATTTTAGGCCCGAAAAATAATATTTTTCTCTCTTTCTTAAAAAAATTGATTTGCAAGAAGAAGTAGTCCTAAAAATGTGCAAAGAGACAGTATCGACCGAACAGTTTTGGTGTAAGAAAGTTCCAAAAGACTGATGGTTCTTATTAATCCGGACCCTGACAGGATTTAATTGCCGACCCCTGGTATAGACCATTTGTGAGACCAGTACGAGAGTACGACGTAGCTCTCGCCAAGACAACCCTTCACTCCAGACCACCCCATCAGTAGGGATCCCTGGTGATGAGTCATCCCTTATATCTCCAGGGGAGGGAGGGGGGAGGGAGGGGTCTCCTGACAATAACCACTCCCCTCGCGACCCCTGCTTTTCAATTTTTTCTCTGACTGTGCTTTGTTGTTCTATTACCTATCTTTATCTTTGGTAAAAATTGTCCTATCTCTCTCTGTGTTTAAAAATATAAGTAAAAATTGTCCTATCTCTCTCTCTGTTTAATATTTTTAAACACAGAGAGAGATAGGACAATTTTTACCAAAGATATTATTACCTATCTTTATCTTTGGTAAAAATTGTCCTATCTCTCTCTCTGTTTAATATTTTTAAACAGAGAGAGAGAGATAGGACAATTTTAACCAAAGATATTATTACCTATCTTTATCTTTGGTAAAAATTGTCCTATCTCTCTCTCTGTTTAATATTTTTAAACAGAGAGAGAGAGATAGGACAATTTTAACCAAAGATAAAGGTAGGTAATAGAACAACAAAGCACAGTGAGAGAATAGTTGAACTTTATTATGTGTTCTGAAAAGTATCATCATTACCTAACACACACATGCTAATGTTGTTAGTATTACTGACCGACCTCACTAGCTGGATTGATAGGGTTCTGGACATGTAAGTTGGAGGTCGGAGGTTCGAGTCCCAAGTGTGAAAATATTTAGTAAGGCGAGTTTGATCAGGTAATTGTATCTGTTTCAATTTTTTTTTTTTTTTTTTACATTGTGGACTCTGTTCCTGTTTCAATGTTTTCAATGTCTGTTTCAATGTGTTCCGAGAAATTTCTAATATTAGAAATCGGAAAAAAATTCTAAAATTTCTCAATTTTTTTTATTGTTATTAAGGGCTATTACTATAGAACAGAACGTAATTTTCCATATTCTTTGAGCTCAGTTCGCTTGATCTATAAGGTGGCGAACTTGTAACCTGGAGGTTGTTGTTCTAACCAGCTGAGGGGGAGCGATGGTCTCTAGCCAACTTAATTAAAAAAATTGCCTCACATCTATGTGTAATCAACCATCGTGAGAACTTGGGCTTTTTCTTTATAAGCCATTAAACAAACTCTTGGAAAACTGAAAGCTAGCCTGGCATGTTAGGGTTGACTAGTTCGTTTTCTGTTTATAGTCCTCTGGCGAGACACTGGTCCTCTCTCTGTTTAACGTCCCCCAGTTAGACAGGTCGGTGGTGGGAGTCCCATGTACTATATTTACACGCACTATAGCCCGAGTTAAGGGATAGTGTCCACTTAAATTGAATATAATCTGTCAGCGTAATGGGATTTCCTGTCTCGAGCCGAGTCTAAATAAAGCACTACTATACTATACTATAATCCTGTTTCATTATTCGGCCCTTATTCTCCATTTATGTTCCAGGAACAACTAGCAGAGTTGGAAGCGGCCTTTGCAAAGTCCCACTATCCAGACATTTACTGTCGAGAAGAGCTGGCGAGGACAACCAAACTAAACGAAGCTAGAATACAGGTAAGAGAAGAGCTGGCCTACAATGAGTAGAACACTTCCGGTATTTACACATAGAAAGTAAAACAATTTTTATGCAAAAAGAAGCCAAGACTATCTTTCATTTCACGAAAACAAGGTATTGTTCTAAAAGGAGCATTAGGTAATGTCCAATTAGGACTATGCAGTAATCAACTATCATAAGGTAGTAGTGTCAGAAGTTATTTCATTACTGTTTCCACTTATCGGACGTAATTGAAACTCGTCCACTTTTCGACTGGAACCTCTGAACACATCACAGCTATCCATAGGGCCCTGTGAAAACTTTCAAAATTACTTTGCAACTATTTTCATTCCGATAGGTTCTTCTCGTCTCACAAAGTCCTCAATTAAACGCAATTTTTTAACCCTTGAATACTTATTCAAGGGTTAAATAATAATACTAATAATAAGTATTACAATGTATTATACCTAATTATGAAAATGTTTTGTTTGTAAAATATATTATTAAACAAATAAAGCACATTTTGAATTGAATTGAATCTTGAACGTTCTTGGAATTTCAATATTGATTGGGTAGTCCACCTTTTTCACAATCAGAATACCTGGTTTACGCACCTGAGCCTCATTTCAGAAACTACTCTCACTCTCATAATCCCCAAATCTAGTTTACAACTGACAAGTTTTGTTCAAATAAACCAAAGGAGTAGTTTTTCTTTTGAAAGGAGATTCGGGCATTTTGAGAATGCTACCAGGCTACCTACTTTCTGGAACTGAATTATTTATCAGAACAGAGATTTACTGCATGGTCATATCACGACGGGGGTGTTACCCTCCATTCACAGGAAACTCACAAACCTGCTAACCACATTAACCTCACCCAGTCTGGAATGTCAGCATCACAAAGTCTTCACCTCGCTGGACAATGCTTAACTTCGGTGATCCTACGAGAACCGGTGTATTCAACGCGCCATCGATTCATCGATTCATTGAAGTACTCATAGTATGAAGAAGAAGATTCTATTGGCACTTTGGCAGTACACACTACGCCATTTTGTCAGCCAAATTCTAAAAGTCCTCCTAGACCAGAGTACATTAAACTAGATACCTAATGTTATCCACAAAAGTATTGATTCAAGAGACTTCCAAGTTCTATTCGACCAGTATTATTAAGATTTTGTTGTTGTATCTGCACCTTTTACCTTATCATTGACTGTATATTATTAATATTACTATCGACTGATGATCAGGGATTTCACAACTTCCTCTTCTAAAAGTTGTACAGCGCGAAAGTTTCCAGGAACAATTATTTTCTTGGTAGAAACTCGCTCGAAAACACGGAGAGTCATTTTCTCGGTAGAAGCCTGATGGAAAATGTTCACGGGAGCGAGAGCAAAATGGAGTAACAACTCAAGTAGAAAGAGAGATTGGGGGGGAAAGAGAAAGATTGGTGGGGGAAAGAGAGAGAGAGAGAGAGAGAGAGAGAGAGAGAGAGAGAGAGAGAGAGATTGGAGGGATTAGGAGAGGGAGAGAGAGCAGAATGGAGTAACAACTCAAGTAGAAAGAGAGATTGGGGGAGATAGAGAGAGATTGGTGGGGGGAAGAGAGATTGGAGGGATTTGGAGAGAGAGATATTGGGAGGAGAAAGAGAAAAAAAAAAAAAAAAAAAACGAGGAGGAGGGGGAATAGAGAGAGAATAAGAAGATGAAGATGCTGGGATAAGAAGATACTATTAGAGAGAGAGAGAGGGGAGGGAGAGAGAGAAGAGAAGGGGGTGGGAGAGAGAGAGAGACATGTAGGTAGGGGGGAATAAGATATGATGAAAGAACAAGACAGAGAAAAGACAGAGAGAGCAAGAGATAGGGAGAAAAGTTTTCTGAAAAATAAAATGGGGGATGAAATAATAATAATAATAAAGTGAAAGAGGGAGAGTCTGTTCCACGCGGGACTTGGGGATGTATCAGGGGGGGGGGGAGGTGGAGAAGGTAGAGAGGAGAAGGGGGAGGAAGATAGGGATGGTTAGGGGGGGAGGGGAGAAGGAAGACTGCTTGAGAAAAAGGTTCAAATTGAATTTTCATATTGGATGTATTGAGTTCTCAGCACAAATCATATAATCGGGGCCGTCTAAACAAGGCACAAGGCTTCGTGTGCATTGTTCAAATGTTCATCGTGCTGTGACTTCTCACTTTTCTGTCTAAAGTTGTTTACAACCAGTAGAACTTCTCACTTTTCTATCTTCGTTGATGAAAATAGAAAAGCTGTCTCACTTTTCTGTTTAAACTGATTTGATGGCTCCTGGTTCAACCTGGAAGTGATGGTATCCAGTCAAATTAGATTGAAAGATGGCTCGTCTTTACGAGTTACGAGTCATCAGGGCGATGATCGAACTTGTATGGTTTCACCGAGTTACGCCCCGAGCCTTGGTGGTATATTTAATTTTCCTAACCCTACTCTACACAATGAGGTGATTGAAGCATTGCTGTACATCATTTTCCGCCCACCATGTTTCTACAAATTTTGTTAACGCTTTGTCCTTACAGGTATGATTTTCCGCCCACCATGTTTCTACAACTTTTGTTAACGCTTTGCCTTTCCAGGTATGGTTTCAAAACCGACGGGCAAAATATCGGAAACAGGAGAAGCAACTGCAGAAAGCGCTGACGCCCTCTTGCAACGGTGCCATGATGCGGAACATCTACCCCACCACAAGTCGAGGCTACCAGCCCTACCCCCACCCCAACACAATAAACCGCTACCCCCAGATGTCAGCAAGTGCTTACCCTCAGCCCTTCTCCATGGGTCACGGCGCCTCTAACATGAGTGCCACCGGCATGCGACAGGACGCTCTAGGTAACATCTCAATTTAACACGTACACGACCGGCACCATTTTCAGTGTATGTACGCATGGGACCGCTATATCTGAGCATATCTGACCTCCTGACGAAAAACCCGCTTGGAGAGTAAAATTATACAGGGGTATAGAGTATATTTCTATACTAAAACATAGGAATAGGTGTCCCACCGGTGGGACAACCGGTCCATTGCGTACATACTCACTTGTCCCACCGATGGGACAACCGGTCCATTCAGTACACACGCAGTTGTCCCACCGGTGGGACAACCGGTCGTATATGTGTTAAGAATAAAACACTCATTAGTTGAAGGTAACCACCAGGCGAGGTTAATGCTCAAAGCATTTTCTACCACCTAACCCTCAGAGTCTTATTATTATGTGGTCACAGACTCAAACGAATGAGGAAAAATTCATGCACTGGTTGGGATTCGAACCAAAGGATCCCTACGCTACCTGGATTACTAGACTAAACCGGTTAACCCACTTGACTACCAGTGCATTTTAGTGACTAGTGTCTTCACTTCACTTTACTATAGAGACCTAGTATCTACTATTTGTATTCTCTAGCTAGAAAGGTACACCTGTACAACCTGAACACCATTCCAGAAACACTTTCCACTGTCCAAATCCCCGAGTCTCCGTTTCAACCGTCACACAACGCACTCTGGTTGGTTATTGACTTCAAATTAACCACTCAGAGTGCGTTGTGAGACGGTTGAAAGGGAGATTTGAGGATTTTGAGATGGAGAATGTTTCTAAAATGAAAGGGTAGATTTATATAAATACCAGAACAAACCTGGACAGCTGTTTCGAGCTTATTTGCTCTCATCAGCAGGTAATAGTTCTGTTCTGAATATCCATGCCATCAACTAACCTCTCTATTTTAATCAGTAGGTATAAACGGAAAAGTGAGAAGTTGTACTAGATGTACCTACGAGTACATAGGTATACATGAATATAAGAACATAGCTCTGTTGTAAGCTTTCTACATTCTGAATGTAGAAAACACGCAATTTAACTGTACTAAACAAATTTGAAGAGAATCGGTTATGAACTTTTGGAGATACAAGTGATTTGGTAAAATATCTCAAAATATAGCGATAATGGAAAGTTGATGAAAATTTATTGCCAAGTGTTTTACCAATGTGAACCAATCACGAATGAGAGTGATCCCATGTAGCTGTGAGTGAGTGTAGCTGTGCATAGCAGGCAGTTTTTCCCGCTTGCTCCTAGTGGTAATAAATTTTAAATGAGAGTGTTCCCATTAGCTGTGCATGATAACCCCGTTGACACCCTTTAGAGTAGGGGCTTTTGTTGTAAGCCAAGGAATTGTACATGGCGGTTTTTTCCGCTTGCTCCTAGTGGGATTAAAGTTTAAATGAGAGTGTTCCCATTAGCTGTGCATAGCAGGCGGTTTTTCCCCGCTTGGTCCTAGAGGCAATAAATTTTAAATGAGAGTGTTCACATTTTCACATTAAAGCGGAGCGGTTTTCCCGCTCTTCAAACAAACTTATTAAATTACCTACAATATTTATTAAATTATTCCTACATTCTCGTGTTTCAGGAATGAGTACAGAAGATGAATGGTACAATAAAAGTCTGTCGGCCTTAAGAATGAACTCAAGCCATCATTCGAATCTGGCCACCCCAATGCTGCAGTACCAAACATAAGACACTCAACAGCTGCTGAAGTATGTGTCCATCTTAGTATGAATTCTTTGGCAAACTGATCAACGTCGAACATCAAGTGATTTTTTTAGGACAAATCAGGAAGTAATGGAACATGTTTGTTTAGTATAGATGACACTGGAGATAATAGGTACCTTTTTTTTAAATTTTAAAAGATGAGTGTTTCACAGCCTTTTTTATTTCGTAGCCGTGAAACAACAGCTACTGTAGATACTTGTGGTCTGTGTTGTAGCTTGCCCATCCCGTAGTATGCCTCTCCTCTGATGGGCGAGAAGTGACACAATACTTCCCATTTGGATGCTGCGTCAACAGGAGAGCACAGATTCCTTAGAAACAACTGTAAACAAATTTTGAATTCAATTTTTTTGTTGGCTTTGGGTATCGAACCCTTGACCTGCGAAGTCAGTGGGGTTTGATCTCATTTGATCCTTCCGCAGCGATGCGCAATAAAATGTTGCATTCAGTGGGATCCTGGGTAAAGGTATTGCACCAACAGTACTACTATTTCTCTAATTTTATAAAAGGATAATAATAAATATTAAACTATAAATAATAAAAATATCAATGCAAAATATTTTTATTGATTTATTATATTACCTACATAAGCTACATTCGAAACTGGATATAATAGAACCCAAGGTAGAGACCAAAAATTCTATTATAAAAAGGTTTCTAATATAGCCGGTTCTCCATTACACATAAAGAGGTGACTGACGCAAGGACCTGAGATTTTCTCTATAATTCAGATATTTCTTTTATATCCAAGTTAGATGGAGTTGGAGTCCCACAAGAAAAGACCCAATAATCACACCAACCTCTTTTGGGTCCATTGTATTGTGACCTAAACTTACTTTTTCCAGTAAATTCAACCGCATTGAGCTTATTCCAAAAATTTCATTTGATTGTTAACTGGTTGCTTTGCTGGTTGTGTAAAAAGACAATGTTATAGATTTAATGTGTTCTGAGTAAGTAAAAAGGTGACTTAAATGAAGTACGCACAATACTCACTCCCAATTTTTATACTTAGACGTGGTAACGGCAAAATTTAAATCCTAAAGCCCTATTTCCCACGGGTGTTGATCAACATACCTATTATTAAGCCACGTCCTCACCGGTGTTGATCAACACTGCACGGTGCCCACTAAATTTTCGAAACGCCCACACTTAAGGCAAAATTGTTGAACATGTTGATCAACACGTTCAACATCGGTGGGTATGCGGCTTTGAACAATTCAGCTTGAACTGTGGTCGTGTTAAAAATTTAGGTAGGACACCCTCCCCACCTAAAGTGTTGATCAACATTGTTGAACAACACGAGTGGGGACACGGCTTAATACTCTGTAACTTTATCGAGGTAATTCTCTTGAGAAATACATAAGACCTATCTGACTGCTGGAGTAAGGGGACTTTTGAGTCTTACCTCGGCAGTATAAACAAGGTATTTTCTGTTCTAATGTAAAATCAGAAGAAAACTAATCCTGATGAGTTTGTAAGTGTTGCGTGCTTCAATATTGGTACGATTTTTAGTGTTTACAAGTGTTGCTAGTCTAGAATGTACAATCTCAACCGTGTGAATAAAACTTGTAAATATTCCATGAAAAATAAATTACACTACCACTTATCTATTTGCTTGTGCTATAGCTTTGTTCATTCCTTACCGTGTTATGCAACAAGATCAGAAGGGACACGCGGGTATGGGGTTGGGTTGCACCCGAGTTCCGGCCTGAGGCATGGCCCTATATTCATTTTTCACAATGAGGCATTGCCGTAGATCGTTTCGGGCTTGAATAAGGCGATTTTATTATTATTTATCTAGGAGGAAAAAGAATTTGTCAGAAAATCAAGCCCAACCTTGGATTCCAACTCACGACCTATGACCACAAGAATGGTGCTGTTATACATTGATTACCGTATTACGAAACAATATCAAAGGAGAAAAGGCTGTGGCAATTTACACTGGCAAACTCTACAGTTGCTCAACCATCTCATGATGATTGGTCGCACATAGAAATAATTATGTGCTTCAGTTTTAACTAGCCAACGTCGCGTCGATGGCACGTTGAATACACCAGTTCTCATTCAGTCACTGAAGTTAAGCAACATCCAGCGAGGCTAGGACTTGGATGGGTGACCATTCAAATTGAAACACTCGCGATCCTGACTATTCCCGGCCCCACTCCGGTTGGGTGAGGTCGAGGTTAAAACCCCCGTCATGATATGACCATTCAGTTCAAATGGACGTTAACCCCTCCCCTCCACTTTTAGCCAAGCTGGGTACAACAATAGCAACAGTTCCTCAACCAACCTCACTACTAGACAGCTTTCTATGGAATTCGATAGCCTTGAAATCGAGGAAAAACAAAGTCTTGAGGAAGGTTGGTCCAGCATCAAATAGTTTCATGACCGGTTCTACGGATCTTGAAAAACACCTAAAAAACACGAAACGGGGAATTGGGAAACTTAGTTCCCAAAAGGATTCGTCAATTTAGCGCTAGTGCAGTAAAACGAAGGATTTTCTCGCCAAACCGAGGTGGCAAAACCCTCAATTTACTGCACGAGCGCTATAATTTGACGAATACTTTTGGAAATAACGTTCTCAATCCCCGGTTTCGTGTTTTGTAGGTGTCTTTCAAGATCCCTAGAACCACCTGTCAACAGAGTCGGGTCGTAATGGAATGGTTTTTGTTGGCTACGCTCCAAAATGTGGAATTCGAAACTTTATTCGTTACAACTAGACATGGCAGACTTAGAGCGAAATTAATAGACAAAATCGAGTTCGTAAGTCATGACAAAACAAACTGCTTTTAGGGAAATACGAGTATGTACATGTTTTAGTCCTGATTGCACGGAATAATTAAGTGTCTATTATTATTTACATGTCTAGTGCGAACATGTGTTATCAATACAATAGCGCAAACGGTAACAAATGTCAAAGTTTCCTCAGAAATGACCCTAGGTTTTTTTTTCTCTCTCTCTCTCTGCGAGCCACGGAGATTATTATAAAATAGCAAAACAAATTAAAAAATAGAATTAGAAAATACAGATAACAAAATACTTGCCTTATTACAACATAATTAGGTATATTATGTAGGTATATACCTTATTTTATACATACCTTATTTTACACCTATATCCTTATTGTAATTAATAATTATGTCATTTTTACTTTCCTTATCCTATAATAAGGAAAGTATTGTATTCGTCGAAAATTTGACCTACCCAGCTTTTCACATTTCTGGACGAATCATAGCCTCAGGATACCAAAAAAGTTGTTTTCAGCCATTGGTCCGTGCGTCTGTCTGTCTGCCTGTCTGTCTGTGTGTCTGTGTGTGTGTGTGTGAACAGGATATCTCAATAACGGTAAGAGCTAGAGACTTGAAATTTGGTATGTTAATTAATTTTATACACCACACGAACCATGAAACTTTTGGTTGAAATCGGTCGCATTCTGCGGCCGCAGGGCCGCAAATATTGGCCGCAAGCGCCGCTTCTTTGAATTGGTTAAAGATACAAAAAAAATTAGAGAACAACATTTTCTCAAATTAAAAAAATAATAGGGGTTTACTCTGGTCATTTTTTTGATATCTTGAAATTTTTGGAACCCGGCCCCAATATACCGGTATTTTGGGGGGGACCCGCTTGGACTAACTTTTTTATTATTCATCCTAGATGGGGCTTGTGACATATCAAATCCAATGATTTTGAGGTGCTGATTACGAATTTGGCTTTGATTTTTCGCTAACTGTTACCTTTGAGTCACCAGTGGCTTTTGGTCCTGTTCCCATTCCTAATATCATAAGGAAAGTCGTGTGATGTTTACACCAGATTTTTAAACCTTAGATCTATGTATGTAGTAGAAGAGAACTTACCATCTCAGAAGTTATTATATTAGCTTAGGACGCTTAGGTGGTAGTCTAAGATTAATATTATTGTAAAAAATATATGAAAATTATCAATCAATCAATCAATCTCTCTCTCTCTCTCTCTCTCTCTCTCTCTCTCTCTCTCTTTCTCTTTCTCTTTCTCTTTCTCTTTCTCTTTCTCTTTCTCTCTCTCTCTCTCTCTCTCTCTCTCTCTCTCTCTCTCTCTCTCTTTCTCCCTCTCAATTTATCTGCGAAAAGAAATTTATAGTACAAAAAGGCAAAGGTAGCCAATAGTATGACAATATTAATCACATTGGCCAAACCTCAGCATTTTCCATGGGGAAGGTGCCTAGTTCAAATTTCAGAACAAGAAAAAATGGTTAGAGTTGTTTGCAAGGGAATGGTTACAGTTGTTTGCAAGGGATACTTTCCGGCACGTGTTGATCCAGCACCTAAAGATTAAGCTAAAACCTCGGTTTAGCTTGATCTCGAATTGACTCTGTTTTTCAATCGGGTTCTAGGCTATCAGGGTTTTGTGAATGCTAAGTTTGTAATAATATTGTGTTTGGAAACATTTTAAATCGAGAGATAGCAAGAAGCGACGTGGCGGTACATTTGAATCCGCAAAAATTACACGAAGTCTTTGTGTTTAAAAAAGGGAGAACGAATGTTTCCTAAAAAAAGAAGTGATAAATATCATGACAATAAACGCCTACTTTAGCTCTTGTTTCATTGCTATAAAATGAATAAGTTTGTAAAACTCTTGTCATAAACATTTTACAAAAAATTGGCCCCCCCGACTGCCCAAAATGTACTCGTTGCCCCCCCAGCGCCCCCCAGAGGGCGATATCGCCCACGTTCAGAATCACTTCCCAAGATTATTTACATAAAAATCTACTGCCACATCGATAAGGCTAGACTACCACTTGTTTTTATCTAAACTTTTGTAAGCGTTTTGTGGGCTAGTTTCTTAAAACTTTTGTTTTACTATTTTTGTTTTATCTTTAGACTGTTGGTTTTTGGCTAGTCTCATTTCTTCAACATCCTGGATTGTCTATTGTAAAATTCATAACAGCATTAGGTCGTCTTATTTAAAAAATACGAGTATACAATGTGTATGAGATGTTAGATATTTTAAATCACAAATCAAGCATTTTTCAGAAGTTCTCTCTTCTGCAGACACCAAAAGCCATAGAACCTGCAAAATATGAGCAAAAATGTTACTACTAACCAAATTTATAAAATATGGGACATAGATCAAATACTGAGAACAACACGGATGTTTGAAAAGTCAATGTTTTCACTGAAAACTACGTATATAGAATACAAGTAACAAATGTAACAAAATATATAATAGAAAAAGAAACGTTCCTGAAAAGTACAACAGTACATAGGAACAAGAAGAAGATCAGAATATGTATTTTAATAAAACCATTATTAAGTAGGTGACATTTTATTTAAAATTGTAACTGGTAAGAAAATGATCTAATTATATTCTTATGCTGTCTTCTCAGGCGGTCCAAGTGATTGAGAGGTTGACGCAGAGAGTTGGAAAAATTCAGCTGGTTTCCGCCACCCATGGATCGCTTTCTATTCCACACGTATTCTTGCCTCTCCTCATTCTGAAGTAACCCTGCGGAGATAGAAAAGTAACAATGTCACCATTGAATAATAATTATATTTGTGAATCACAATTATTATCGTGACTTAATAACCACTGAAACTCGCCTAACTTAATTACAACAACAACTAAATATTTTGCAATTTTCAATACAGGGTGATTAAAGAAAAGTAGGTTAATCCGTTACCACATATACATACAGGGTGTATGAAAAAAAAGGAGCCAGTCAAAATATCTCGTCTATTGAAGCGATTTTCAGAAAACCCTGAAACACGTGTCTCATTATATGAAAGGGGAAACTTTTTCAGGGGGTTTAATTTTTCATACTCTTAACAGGGGCGGCCCCAGGGGGGTCAACTTTTGAATCTTAAATAGAACCACCCTATTTATAATACATTTCTGAAAAGTAGTTGACGTTAAAAGTATTTTAAGACTAGTTTGAGATTTTTAATCAAAACAGGGCCGGAGATATCGTACATTTCATTTCACAGGTTTCAATTATTTTTTTTAAGTATATTAATGATATTTTTGTAAAAAATGTTAAACACATGCCTTTCTACTTGAAATAATTAAATTTTTATTCCTTTTTATATCATTAGCTTTACCAGGGAAGGTGTCAAGGGGTCATTTTATTATATTGTGTAAAAACTTTTCCTTTTTTTAGTATAGTCTGTGCCAAATAAATGCACTGAGTGTTGTTGTTTAATCTAAATTTAAGATACCCTTGAATACAGGGCCGGATACTAGTACTGCCCGCGGGTTTTAGAATTTTTCACATTAATTTAAAGTAAATCGGGCCCTGTTTTATTTTAAATTGAACAACATGAATCCTTGCATTTATTTCTCACAAATTATATTCGAAAAACGATGGTTTTTACAACATGAAAAAAAATTGACCCCTTGAAATCTTCCCTGGTAAAGCTAATAGTAATAAAAAAAAGCAGGAAAGTTTCATTAATTCAATTGAAAAACTATTTTTTACAAAAATACAATTTATTTCTTATAAAAAAATGACTGAAACCTGTGAAATGAAATGGACGATATCTCCGGCCCTGTTTTGATTAAAAATCTCAAACTAGTCTTAAAATACTTTTAACGTCAACTACTTTTCAGAAATGTATTACAAATAGGGTGGTTCCATTGAAGATTCCAAAGTTGACCCCCCTGGGGCCGCCCCTGTTAAGAGTATGAAAAATTAAACCCCCGGAAAAAGTTTCCACCTCCATATAATGAGACACGCGTTTCAGGGTTTTCTGAAAATCGCTTCCATAGAGGAGATATTTTGACTGGCTCCTTTTTTTTCATACACCCTGTATAATGGACCATTCAAGGGGGGTCAACTCTATAACAAGAGGTACAAAAATGCTTTCTAACGGTGTGACACGCCCCTCAAGTTCAAAAAAAAATATATAGACTATTTTTATTTGCGCCTTACCTATTTAAACTATCAGCACGTGATAAAAAATTCACTCTCAATACAAGATGTCAGCTTTTTATTCCGCTCAAGCAGGGTCGACTTGTTCAACCTCATGGTTGAGGTTGGTTGGTTTTGGCACATTTTTACGGCTGGATACCCTTTCTAACGCCAACGATTCTATTTGATTTAACGTCCTGGATTAGGACGGGGATTTTTTTACTCATTTTGGTTGAAATCGTATCAGGTACCCATATTAACCTCACCCAGCCTGTGTAGGGCTGGAAATGCCAGACTCACATGTACTGAGGGAACAGAATTATCTGTGTGAAAAATCTGCTCCGACCGGAGATCGAATCCAGGACTACGGGCAGTAGTCACAACCATTACTTGTGAGTGGAAATCTTACTAAAATTTGTATTTGAGAGATTATTTCTTAACTAAGATTATTTCTTAACTATGAACTATGTTGTTAAAGTTTCTACTCTGTTGTTTTATTATTTTATCTCTAGTGCGGACTATGGAAGACTTATAAATTGATATTTGAAAAAGTTAATTTAGCCTAGCTAATGAGTCCATAATGCTTGATCCTAGATTGAATTGTTATGAAACAGATCCTAGATTGAATTAACCACTTATGAAACACAGGAGATTTATGACTGACTTAATCTGCCTGCAATAATGAGGTACTACTGATAATACATATAAGATAAATTTGATAACAATTAAATGAACAACATACCTTCTCTCCCCAAGTTGCGTTATAACTATTCTTGACTATCCAGTAGGGCTTTATTTCACCGTCTGAAATAGAAACAATTAATAAGATGGTAATTAATAATTCCCTTCTTTTCCCAAATATTAATTGTTTATATTGTATTTTAATTGTAAATATTTTCTTATGTATTTTTCCAACTGTTTTTGTTTCCTGTAATCAAGGGTGGTGTGGAAGAGAGTGCCGAAGGCATTATCACCACCCTTGATCAAGCTTTGTTTATATTTATTTATTTGACAACTTATTACCATGTACATTGTATATAAAAAAATGTAAATAAAGCTTGGTCCAATTGTTTATAAAAAAATAAAAAAATAAAAAATAAAAAAATAAGTAGTAATTATGAGTGTATTTTTGTAGAATTGGAAATCTCTGATTTTGAATATGGGCAATTTGAGCGGCCTTATGGCTCTAACGCTCTTATAACTGTCACTATACTAATATTAGTTGGTCCTGAAACATACGGACAACGGCCTGCTAATGATATATTGAACCATTTCCAAAAAAAAAAATTCCCAAACAAATACATAGTTGGATTAGCTGCGGATATATGGCTGCAGTAAGACGTAAATTATGCCACGCCAAACAAGTGGATACAGCTGTAAACCAAGCTATGAGAACAATCACTGGATGTCTCAAACCAACTGTAGTGGCAAACACTCTCAACTCTCAAATTCCTCGAATCTCCGTTTCAACTGTCACACTAATGCACTATGAATGGTTATTGCGTTCAAATTCCAATCAGAGTGCATTGTGTGGTAGTTGAAAGGGAGATTTAGCGATTTTGAGAGATTGGAGAGTGTTTCTGGAACGGGCTACTGCCTTACATTACTTGGAAATCTTTAAACCGCTTGAGATCCAGCGTCTCACAATGTAAAACCAATCTAAAGAAATGGGGGTACGAAGATAATTTTAAGTGTAACTGCGGACAAGAACAAATTCTCCAGCATTCTCTTCTTTGTGATATGTTGACTTGAACCTGCAGGCAGAACTGATCCTAGCAAATGAGAAAGCCATAGAGGTAGCAGAATATTTTAAAGTTATGTTATACCGGGCACGGAAACTAAGTAAGTATATTGATTATAACTTTACATACCGGTATCTTTCTCTTGTCCATAGCCAACAATCAGTACTGCATGGTTTATGAAGAACCAAAAATCACTACACTCTTGACTGCTATAGTCAGCAATGCCACCGTGGTAATGCTGAAATTAGAAGATTGAGCACCTAATATAATAATGTAAAATTTTAGGATTCTAGGAAGTCGGCGGTGCTCAACATGATTTGGTACAGAAAAATAAAGAGATTTTTTTTAGCATAATAAACGAATAAGGAACATACCCTGATCATTTCATAAATGCAATATTTAATTATAAAACTAGGATTCTTTAAATTTTCACTCACCGACTTAAGTTTCGCCTAGGCTCGTAGGCTTGATTAGTAATTACGATTGCTAACTAGTTGGTTTTTAATGTTGCTGTGAAGATATAGGTTCTATGTGTTTCTTATAGACCAGATATGGCAATGTGTCTATGACAGCATTTAAATTCATATTTGTTTCTATAGATCGATGGATGTATATCTGTTCATGGCACATGGTTTCTCGGAACTTATTACCTTTATATAGAAGGTCTACTTTTGTTTTCTTAAGGTCGTGTTTATCATTAATGAGGTGGTCTGCATACTTAAATCTTCCTAGGGTGTTGTTTCTGGCAGCTGCAAGGTGTTCTTCAGTTCTTGTTTTAATGCTTCTACGGGTCATACCTACGTATTCATAAGAAACACATAGAACCTATATATTCACAGCAACTTTAAAAACCAACTAGTTAGTAATCGTGATCAAGCCTACGAGCCTAGGCGAAACTTAAGTCGGTGAGTGAAAATTTAAAGAATCCTAGTTTTATATAAAATATTACATATACATAACATTACTTTGGATTTCTAATATGAACCTAATAAAAAATAATACTGACCTTTTCAGCTTGATTTGACAAAATGTATTAGACCCATTTCTTAGCCTAGCTTGATGTTGCTTTACATGATTTAGTCGAAAAAAAGTATACCTACATCAAACTCTAAGCATGTAAAAGACCTGAATATTTCAGAACATACACTAAGGGCCATATCAATCTTAGCTAAACCTTATATTTTATCAGGTGATTGTCGAACAGCTGATCCGTGTTTTTTTTTTTTTTTTTTTTTTTAAGTCTTTTCTTTGGCCTTTGTCAATTTTTACCTCAGTTCGGCCCTCTTAGATTTCATGATCACAAAATTTCACTAATGAACTCAAATATATTTTCTCAAAGACTCTACAAAATTTAAGAAGCCTTGCTTGGTTCAATAAAAATAGAAAAATCGTTTTCAATTTTCACCAAAATGGCCCCCATTTAGCCCCTCCCACGGGTGGCCCGAATCAGCTCAAACACTATTGGTAAAATTTTAGAGCCTCAATAAATATGTATACTAAATTTCAACAATTTTGAAGAATCCGGTCGAAAGTAATCGCGGAACAGACAGACACACAGACACACACACAGACAGACAAACAAAAGCCAAATCGTCCAGTATGCAAGTTAAAACAGAACCTCACTTAGTGAGGTCGCTTCGCTCTCTCACTGTGTTCGGTTGAATATTGTTGAACATTTTTGAGAGTTTTAATGAAAATGTGAAAATAGGGAACAAAATTTTAAAATCATGAGCTTCACACTAGTGGTTCTTAGAGATAGAGATCATGCGCCTTACCTTTAACTTTTACGCTTATATCTCGTGAACGGTACATCTGATTTTGATGAGATTTCGTATATACATGCGTATTAGTGTTTTACACAGTGCATTTATAATTATTTTTTAATGAAATATGGTTAAGCTCTGATATTTAAGGAATTTTGGACAAACAAGTGCAAAAATAAGGTCTACGAGTAGAATGTAAAAACGGATCTAGATTATCTAGAATGATCCAGATTCTAGAATTTAAGAACGGTATTCTACCATGAAAAAATATATTTGAAGAAAATCAGTTTAGCGGTTTTAGAGATACAAGTGATTTAGTATAAAATCTCAAAATTGCCAAGTGTAAGATTTTTTTTCTTCATATTTGTGTTAATCACTTTCGTGATATCACAACTACTCAAACTCGCTTTACAAATTCCACGCTGAAATCGGGATTTCAACCACCGACCTCCAGGTCACAAGTCCGTCGCCTTATCGATAGAGCCACTGAGGTCGGTAAATTGTCAAGTGTATACGATGTGAACCAATCACGAGGAAGTACTGTGTCCATAATTGGCCGTGAATTTTTACCCAAACACCTTTTTAAAGGTCGCTTCGCTCCCTCACTAAGTGAGATTCTATTTTAACTTGAGTACTGGACAGTTTGGCTTTCGTTTGTCTGTCTGTCTGTTCACGAAAACTCTCGACCGGATTCTTCAAAATAGTTGAAATTTAGTATATTTGTTCATTGGGGTCCTAAATTTTTTGGGCCGAATAAGACCACTCGGGGCGAAATTGGGGCCGTTTTGGTGAAAATTGAAAACGATTTTTCTATTTTTATTGAATAAAGTGAGGCTCTTGAAATTTTGTAGAGTTAAGAAAATAAATTTGAGTTCAATGGTGAAATTTTGTGATCGTGAAAGCAAATGGGGCTGTACAGTGGTAAAAAAATCAAAAAAGGCCAAAAAAAAAAGGGTCGGTTGATATTTTTTAATTAAAACCTATCAAGTGGGGTATTGAATGAGAGGTCTCGATGTCCTCATGTTTGATTGAACATTCATAATGCTATAGTTGAATCTGTGTGAGGTTTACAGTTCACAGAACTACTAGTTAATATTATTTTGTTGGGGTACATGGTATTCAAAGGTGCTCGGGAAATTATTGGACTTCCTGCTGATACCCCAATCCCCGTCTATTACTCTAGACGTAATGTGAGAGTTATTGGTCTCATCCGAGTAACATGGGAGGCATCATTACAACATATCAATATCTGCCAAACCCTGATGAAATGTAATGATCTTCATTTACATGCCTCTCGCGATATTGACAAAGAATTACAAACGTGTAAACAACATCTCTCAATCACATCAGAATCTACCGTTCGAGCAATGAGGGCTGAATTAAGATCTCTAGAATTCAAAAAATGGAGTGAATTACCCCAAAGAGGGATTGGTGTGAAATGGTACCAACATTGTTCAATGACAAACAGTTGGACGTCAAACAAAGAAGGACTAACAAGTAGCGAGTGGACTAATGCTATAAAACTATCAATGAATTCCATGTCTAATCGTGCAACAGGTGGGCGTAGTGTGGGAAATCCCCTCTGCAGGAACCCTCCCTGCAGAGAGAAAAACCTCATGGAAACTATTTCTCACATTCGCGGCTCCTGTCCACGATCTGAAAATCTTCGGAATGTGGCTCATCATAAGATAAGAGCACTTATAGCAGATCAGTTCAGACAGCAAAACTGGGAAGTCTACGAAGAAGTCCATTGCGAGGCAATACAAGATGACGGGAGTAGTCAAAATCGGCGCGCAGACATTGTTGTCCTTGACCGTAAAAAAAAATCGAGGTCTCATTTTGGATCCCACCCTTCGTTGGGAAACAAACACAGAAACACAAGACATCGATATCAATGAAGAAAAGAGACTAATTTATCTTCCAACAGTTCCCTACTTCAAGGAAAAGTACAATATCAATGACTGGGATGTAATTGGACTGTGGTTTGGAGTCAGGGGAACAGCTTCTCCTTTCCTGTGCAATTTTTTCAAAAACACACAACATTAAGAAAAAGACGCTGAAAGATATGTGCCGGACAGTATTGAAAGACACACTTCATATCATTAACAAACATCTATACACCTAATATTGAATAATGAGGAAAAAAAAAGAAGAAGAACAGAAAAATAGAAGAAAAAAAATAATAACAACAAAGAAAAATGGAATAACTAACTAGTTTGATTTGTATACTGTGTTCTTTTGGCAACTCACATAGTGAGCAGTACATTAATAAATATATTAATTGTTTCCCCCCTTTAAAGTGGGAATAAGTAATATACCTATAAAATTAACCACCTAAACATAACAACCAATTATTTTTCGTTCACCAAGTACGGCCATGCCTCGGTGCAACACGCCGCAGGCCTAGCAACGACGCAGCTAGTTACATAAAAATGTAATGTCCTTTTTTGTATGTTCTCTATATGCTTAGGTACACTTACCAGAAGTAGATTACCATTTAAAGTCACAGTAATAGGCCCATTCTCATATAATTCCTTCCTCATAGCAGGCTCTCCCCCGACTATCTGCTTGTAGCTGAGAACTTTCACAAGAGATTGCTCCTTCACCTGGCTGATGTTACAATGCTGAGATTCTTCTGGATTCTCTTTGGCAATGTACGGATACGAAGAGTTGAGTTCTGAGAAGAAAAGAATTTTTACTTTCCTTATCCTATAGAAAGGAAAAACAGTAATGGAATCACCCAAAATTTTCGATTGTGAGGTGCCGCCAGTGGTGGCCTTTTGACCGCCATTTAGTTGCGTTTGGCGGTTCTAACTAAAGAATAAGGGATATGAAATTTGCCTGAACAAATTTTGGCACAGACATTAGGTAATTTTGGTACCCACTCCTTCGCGAGAGAAAAATTACTACAACTCCGGCACCAATTTTGAAATTAGCTGATGGTCCCTACTGGACGCAAATGTTGATACATCGGGTTCCCTCTATGTTAAATGATCTCTGTGCTTGTAACTCTATTTGCTGAAGTTACCAACGAAAAGGTATTAATACCTCAGTTTCGAGATTTTTTACCAAGATATTTTTTCTCTCAGAGTAAAAAAAATCCCACTACTGGCAGAAGTCATTTGCGTTCTATTTTTATGATATATTTGTAAAATCTTTTTTGTAAATTTTACAAAGTTACGCGCACCCTAAAACTTTTTTATTTTTATTCCAAATACTATTTACTGTATTTTAGGGCAAAAAAACTTTATTAAACCCTGGCGGGACGCAGTCCAACATTGATGGAACCAAGGTCTTGGGCTTACTGCTGGGATAATGAGGGACTAAATAGTCCTAATCAAGCAGTATAAATTATTCACTGATTGACGGACAGGCTTATTGACTGTCTCCTTTACTAATAACAATAACTGTATCTCCATGGCAACACTCTGGGAAGTTGAAATATTGCCGAAACTAGAAAGGTTTCTCAAAGAGAGGATTTTAAAAGGAACTACAACTGGTGAGACATTTGAATTTTAATACTCACGTACACCCCCCACTTCCTTGATGTAATCAAAAGGTTGGGGCAATGACCCACCACCACAACCACTCATTTCCTTGTCACAATCCACGAGCTCTGGAACATAAATGGATGATTGAGTATCTAATAATTAAGTTTGCGCTCATCAATCGTCAAGTAACTTTATTTAACTGTACAACTTGTCACTAGATAACTTCCAAGTTGTCTTTAGACGATCAGTTGGTCAAGAAATTGAACTGAAATCAAAAGATCTACGAGACACGTCCAGAAAGTAAGTTAGTGTACTTGATTTGTGTAGGCCTCAAAAAAATGTTTAAAAAAAGAAAATAACTTGGTTGCTTGTGTATACAGGGTGGACCAAAAAAACGTTTACACCCGTTAATGTTAGATTACTGACGACATTTCCAGCCCGGATCTGCAATCCGTTTTTTCGGATTCGCCTTTATAATTGCACAAAGTGATTTTTTGCAACTTTCTGAAAAAGTCCGACTTTGGTTTATTCTTCATGCCAGAACTTTTTTCCTGTTTAGGATGAGTTGAATCTGAACAATTCCGCAGAAAGCCAACAAAATTTCAATGTTTCTAGCTACACTACTTTGTTTTTTACGGTTTGGTTTGGCATCTTTTTTGACACCTGAATAGAAAAAAAAAATTCATGTAAGGTTTTTACACTTTGAAACACTCAAGATTTGCCCGAACAAATTTCGGCACAGACACGGGCAAGTTTGATAAAAGTTGGCGGCCAACCCAAGGATGCTAAAAAATAATTTTACGATTTTTTATCACATGATCTTCTGGGAAAACAAACCAGGTAAGTCTCAAAAAATGATGTTCAAAATCTTAAAAGTGTTGACCGTGAGGGGTCGTCTTGTACTCAAAGAGTAATTAGCTATTTATGTCTGATAATTATTTTCCTTAGAATTAATTAAAGGCCAGTCAAATTAATGATTGTTTGTTTCTTGATGATAGTTTTCAAGCATATTTTTCTGCATTCTATGAAATAATATCTTTAAACTTCTTGAGTTTTTTTAGTACAAGTTACATAATTATTATTATTCGGATGCTGAAATGGCAGATATGCATTTAGCATATGGAGCTGCCAACAGGAACATTTGGGATCATAGTTTACGAAATGCCAGTGGAGACGCAAGAGTAGCAGAATCTGGTAGCAAGAATCCTGTTGGCATTCCATGACCTGACAGAAAAACCTGGAATCTTCCGCAACATTCGACGGAACATGATGAAGAGGTTCAACCTTTGCATCCAGGAAGGTGGACGACACTTCCAACAGTTCCTCTGAGGGAATTGAGAAGGGAGAGAGAGAGATAGAGAGAGAGGCAAGAAGGTAGAGGGTACTAAGGCTAAATAAAAATGGCAACTGTCTTTTTTATTTTGTAGTCATGATTTTTTTGCTGGCTCTGGCGTTCGGACCGGGGTGGGATCTTCCGCATGGCAAGTGACTAGCTTACCACTGAGCTAATCGTGCGCTACTAATCGTTTCTCCTTGAACATATGAACACAAAATGTTTTTTTAAATACCTTTTTGTTTATATTAAAATAGTATAAAACATAATAAAGACTGCAAAAGTTTATTAATTTTACAATATATTATCTTGTTTTTTTTTTCAAGATTTCTATTGAGAGTTGGCAATCGGTAAATATTTGTTATTTAATTAGTATTGTTTATGATAGAAGAACCTACCTACATATTTACCTGGCTTCATTTCATAAAGTCTATTATCGTTAGGAAAATTCGCAAGTTTTTTTTCTCTCGTAGGGAAGCATAAGAAAAACTATCCTTACATTATCAAGGCAGTCTCTCAGGGGCTCACATGAATAATAATTATGTGTATTGTGATACCAATAGTATCTGATATAACTCAATTTTCAGATGGTATTACCCCCAAAAAAAACATAAGTTGTTAGTGTTACAACAGGTCAGATACAGGTAGGTATGAATAAAATATTCCATCAGATTTTTTTGATAATTAAAAAATTATTGATCGTCGAGAATTGAACCTCGGTAGAGCGACTAACACTCTCAACACTATCACATCTAGCTAACAGCACTGACAAAATGAAATGCACGAAAATTATCATTTGAATTTTCCTAAACTGGCTGATGAAGGCATGTGAGACCGCGGTATTCAAAAAAAACTGATATGTTTTCACTACTATAGTGAAGAAGAAAGTAAGTAAATATTAATAATCCTCTTGATATGAAGCTTTAGTTATAGAAAGTAGGATTTTAAGGCACTTCCAACTTAAATTTATTTAATACAGGCTATTGAGGATAGCAATCGATTTTGAGGTTAGGATTATGAAATCTTCAAAACAGAAGATAAGGGTACGGCAAGTTAAATTCGCTGATAAAAGTCGATGATTCGAATGTCGAAAAGGATAGGTAATAGGTAGTTTTCATTCATATGAAAACATTTTTAATGCTGTTATTACGTTGAAAAAAATAAAACGCTTGCATACGAGTCTGCAACCATTGGGACATTTTCATCTTTACTATTCAAGGTCTAAAACTTAACTGACCAAATTTCGTATTGTGCGCATGACACATACTTTTTCTCTTCTCTCTTTTTATAATTTAATATTTCGTTATTGTGCGCATGACACATACTTTTTCTCTTCTCTCTTTTTATAATTTAATATTTCGTTACATAATTTCGTTACATAATTTCGTCACATAATTTCGTTACATAATTTTGGTTATGTGCCACAGCAAAGACATGAAAATGTCAAAAGCAATGTAAACAATTTTTGTAAACAATACAAGACGCCCTTACACAGTCTACAGCTAGAATACTCTTGGGATTTTTGAAGAGTTTTTGGCAAACATCTAATATTTTTTCCCAGAAGATCACGTGATAAAAAATCGTAAAATTATTTTTTAGCATCCTCGGGGTGGCCGCCAACTTTTATCAAACTTGCCCGTGTCTGTGCCAAAATTTGTTCGGACAAATGTCGATTGTTTTATCTAGTAAAAAAAGATTTTTCGAGTGTTTTTTTTCTGTTCAGGTGTCAAAAAATATGCCAAACCAAACCGTAAAAAACAAAGTAGTGTAGCTAGAAACATCGAAATTTTGTTGGCTTTCTGCGGAATTGTTCAGAATCAACTCATCCTAAACAGGAAAAGAGTTCTGACCTGAAGAATAAGCCAAAGTCGGACTTTTTTGGAAAGTTGCAAAAAATCACTTTGTGCAGTTACGAAGGCGAATCCGAAAAAAAGGATTGCAGATCCGGGCTGGAAATGTCGTCAGTAATCTACCATTAACGGGTGTAAACGTTTTTTTGGTCCACCCTGTATATGTGTAATTAAGTTTTCAATTTAGTCGCCATCCCTCTCAATATAGGTGGTGAGGCGTGGGATTAATTTTTTTTTGTATGCCTTCCTCGAAAAAATTCCCGCCAGCTCCTTTGCCCATTTCTCTTCATGTTTCATGTTCTTGTCGGTTGAAAACTTTACCTTCTTCCATCAACTCGATACTGAAGAAACCGATACCGGCCGGCATCCAAGATAAATGATGAAAAAAAGGGCGGTGCACCCCAAAGTGAGGGTCCGATTAAAATATCAAATTAAAGAAAATTTCAATACATGAAAAGTTCAAAGGAACATGAAATATATATTAATTTAACCACTGAGCCACTTGTAGCTGCATTACCTTCTTATACATTTTTATTACAAAGACCATGCAGAGTATCAATAGACTTACGTTGTTCAGACAGATCCACTAGCTTCTTGGTTTTGATAGCATGCCGAGATTCAATGCCACCAATAATAGCGAATGCCCAACATGAACCACAACTGAAATGCAGAATAGAAGAGACGTTTTTGAAACTACCCGGTTATAGAAAACTAGCCGCGCTGCGTTCACCGAGGCATGGCCGTGCTGGTGAAAGAAAAATATTTGGTAGTTAGTTATGTATGTATTGATAGTTAATTTGATACACTACTGTTTTTCACTTCATAATAATGACCATAAAATACACAAATTTGTATGACGATTATGTAAACATCTCTATGTTGCAACACGAAATGTTGAATTGAAGATAATCACAAAGTTGGTAATATTATGTAAAAACATTTCTAAGAATAAACATACTTTTTTTCAATTGAGACACTTTTTTGACATCAACGAGTTCTCGTCCTATGATAAATCCAAGGCATGGCCTTTTCCTTATAAAAAGCTGATTCTTATACAGAGTGAACGAAAAGTCCCGGAGCGGATTTTTATCTTTTTAAATTTTTCTAATTTTTGGCGGAATTGAAATTTATACAGGGTGTCCTAAAAGTAGTGAAACAGGCATCAACTTTCGATTTTCAAATGGAACTCCCGATTATTATTGAAAACCGATTTATATTATTATTAATATTATTTTTTATTTGATATTCAAAATCTACGTTGAAATATACACATAATTGACTCCTCACTTGATAATTTGTTCCAACGGATCTTTGATCAACACCGCTGAATCATGAACTTTTCTTCGATAAAAAAGTGTTAAAACCCTAAGTATGATACATTAAATCAGTGTAATTTTTCATGTTAGAGCACGTGCTAGAATTGGTTTTTCCAAGTATTACACGTCCGGTCGTACAGCTAGTGTTCGAGCGAGATTCTCGGAGGACAACACTATGAAGAGACGTTTCAAATATGGAAAAACAAAGTCTACATTTGTCTCTCCATCTCATCTTAGGTCTCTCCATCTCATCTTAGGTCTCTCCATCTCATCTTAGGTCTCTCCATTTCATCTTAGGTCTCTTCATCTCATCTTAGGTCTCTTCATCTCATCTGAAGTCACTCCCTCTTTATATTACCCTTTATCAACTCCTTCTACTCCAGCGTCGATGGTACGTGGAATACACCGGATCTCATTCTGTCAGTCAAGTTAAGCAACGACTGAACTGAACTGTGCAATTTTTGATGTATTCCTCCTGCATCCCGAACCCCACTTTTTTTAATCGCCTAAATAAAATATCAAACATACTGTCCTTGATCCTTGACTCTTGTAACAGCATTTTTGGATCTCCAGTCAAAGCTCTCAGGCAAGGCACTCACGTCAACTTCAACTGTGGCATTGAGAGCTTCCTCCTCAGTGGAAGTAGGAGATGTGATTCTTATTCCGCCCAGACCTTGTAACTCTTCATCTGAAAGCAATAATAGAGAAGTGATATGAAGAGAATGATGTTACATTCCATACTTCTCATTTCTTAGCTCTTCACAGATATTACAAGTAAATAATAGTCATTTTGACATTAGTTTTTTTTTCATACTCGCCAATTAAAAAAATAATGAATGACATCTTTTTTTTGGAATCGTGGCAGTCTGTGAATCCAGAGGGCGAAATCCACCCGGAACATGACAATTTAACTTCCCACTTGGGATTTTTACCACCTAATATTGGTCTCCTCATTATGAGGTTCACAGGCATATGATAGAACGGGTGCAGAAAAGATTTTGTTCTTATTTCCACTATCGATATCCTAGGGAAGTGTTAACTCTTAGTTCCTTGGTTGAACGTCGATTACAGGCGGATCATAGTTTCTTTGAAAAACTTGTGTCAGGTCAGATTGATTGTCCCAATTTGCTTGAACTAGTAAATCTTGACTGCTCACGTAGAGTTCGTCTCAGTAAAACGTTTTTTGTTGAGAAATGTAGCACAAATTATTTATACTTTGCCCTCAATAGAATGATGCGTGCGGCAAACTAGTTTTCTTTGTAAAAAAAAAAAAACTTTTTTTATGTCTTTCACCTACATATGTATTATTTTAAAATATTTTGTAAGTTTTTAACTGTAACATTTTGTAATTTATGTATATTGGGTTATTCCCGTTTAATAAATAAAATATAAAAATAATAGTCCTAGCTTACTGCTGGAATAATGGGGGACTTTAAAGTTATAATCAGGCAGTTGATGTCTGACTTTTCTTTTCCTTGCAACTACTATCAACTTTTACCTACAACATTTTTTGCTCTTTGTGCTCTGAACTCTGATTGAAGCCTGAGGAATGAAAATTCTGTAGCGTTCTAACCTGAATAATCGGAAAACTGGTTGATCCCATATGTGGCTGTTCCTCTGTCTAGTTTCTGAATCTCCTTCGCTCTGGCGACATTTTTCTTGAAATAGGTGACTCGCTGAAACAACTCTGTCTGGCTTGAGTAGACCCTATTGAAGTCTCGCATGAAGGACACAAACTCCCCATTCACATTGCTCGCTTCCAACTGAAAACGTGAAGAAAGTATCCAACAATATTGAGAGACAGATATGAGTCATCACATTTATACCTTCCAATCTATGGAATAAGTATTGTAAAAATTCATTTAAATATAAAAATAACCTCACCTGGTGTGGGTCACTGCTGAGAATATCCTGCGCCTTCCTGTAGTCAATGGCATCACTGCAGTCTCCACTGGGGCACAGCAGAGTGAGTACCAAACTCACCGCACTCAACTTACTAACCCTTGCAACAAACATGACTAACTAGAAAGAACAATATTACTCGTGTAGTTCTTTCTTCAGATAGTGAAAATATTATGTCAAGTCCACCTCTTATATATTGTAGATCTGACAGTAAAAAGGGACTTGAGATTCATAGCAATAATAATTATTGTAAGTTGTCATGTAATAATAAATTTTCTTGTGTCCAGTAAAATAATAAATTACGATCAATACAGAGTGTCCCTGGAACAAATCTCGTAAATATATAAAGTTGCAAACCGACCTCAGTAGCTTGATCGATAAGGCGGCAGACTTGTAACCTGGAGGTCGGTGGTTCAAGCCCCGGTTTCAGCGTAGATTTAATAAAGCGAGTTTGCGTAGCTGTAATATCACGAAAGTGATTAACACAAATATGATAACTTTTAAAAAAAACATAGTTGCAATGGGGTATTTCGCTTTAATAAATTTAAAGAGCTGGTCAATCTAAGGTCCAACATGTTTCCATATGAGCAACTTATGGTCTTCTGCATGGTCTTCCATTGTAAATGCCGAGAGCCGAGATTGATGTAAATTTCAATTAAAAAAGTATTTCAATATACATTTAATGTGTTTTGAAAAACGTTTGAAATTAAATTTGAAATGCATTTCAATTTTTTTCGCCAAAAGAAAGCGTCAAGGCTCCTAAGTTTCATTAATTACCGTTTTTTATTATTACTATGCAACTCTTTATTAGAAATAAATGGACATAATGTTCAATACAAATAATTATTTTAACAATGAAAAAAAAAAAAAAAAAAAAAAAAAAATGGAAACAAAATATACAATAAAATTGAAAAATAATAGAAAAATATTGCCTATAGCAATCTCTTCCACCCAACCCTCAATTTGTTTATCAATTAGTTGAGAGAATCATTTCCAAGAACGTTGAATGACAGCCATCGTAAATCTACGTGGGACTTGCTTGGAAGCAAGCTTAAGCTGAGTGGTCTGTTGATTCTTAAGCTATTGCCAACAGCACCAATCATCCGATATGATTAAAATTATCCGATAGGATACCTGGACAGTGCTGTTTCGAGCTTATTTGCTTCGCATCAGCAGCTAATTATTCTGAACAGGCGCGGCCGGTGCTAAGGAGCTGCGAAACTGCAGCACCCCCAGGAGAAAAAGAAAGGATTTACTCAAGTCCTAGCTCGTGCCCAATGAAAATCATCACCTATTTCTAGAATAACTAAAGCATAATTACTATGATTAGTATGGTAAACTAAGTCAAACTCTTTAGCTCCTGATAGAGCGACTCTTTAAGTTCCATTATAGTCCGGTTTATGTGGCAGCACCCCCAAAACATTTTCCCACCGGCCGCGCCTGGTTCTGAATATCCTTGCCATCAATTTATTTATTTATTAAGAAAGGTAAGTGTGCACTGGAACCGCTTTCGCATTACTTCAGGGCACTTTACCTTTACATCCATGCCATTCCGGAAACGGAAACTCAGTTAGAATTTTCCGCTCCGGCCGGGATTCGAACCCGCAAACTCTGGGTCAGCTCTTAACCACTGAGCCACGGAGGTAGGCAATCAACTAACCTCTCTATTTTAATCAGTATAAACAGAAAAATGAGTTCATATAAAAATTGTAGCCGATTTTTCGAGTACTCTGTATCAAATTAGACCTATTCATAATTTTATGACACTGAAATTACTTTAAGACAATGTGAAGTTAAATTGATTCATTAGTAAAATAACAAAATTGACTTACATCGCAATAAATTATATCACCAATATGGTGCGTGATGTTTATTAAAATAATTTACAATCACTTAACTCACTTTTATCTCAGTAAAAATGATGTATTATACCATGACAACTGCCACCTAGTAAGTAGGTACCACTCGTCCACGCCTGTGAATCTCAAAGCATTTTTTAATGTCAGATCTGCCTCATATAAGTTGGACTTCATTTTATATTTTCAGTGTCTGAAAAAATAACTAGAACAGTGTTTGAATGTCGTTAGTCATGGTTGTTGCAAGGGTTAGTAAGTTGAGTGCGGTGAGTTTGGTACTCACTCTGCTGTGCCCCAGTGGAGACTGCAGTGATGCCATTGACTACAGGAAGGCGCAGGATATTCTCAGCAGTGACCCACACCAGGTGAGGTTATTATTTATTTAACGGTTGTGACTACTACCCGTAGTCACGAGATCTTGAGTTCGATCTTCGGTCGGAGCAGACTTTTCATAAAAAATTCTGTTCCCTCCAAACACTGGCATTTCCGGCCCTACGTGTACAAGAATATCACTTTTTATACATATTTTTGCTGTTGGAAATTTATTTCGCGTTTGAGCCACAACCAAGTTTTCACTTTTCTCCTACTCACTATTCTGTCTGTCCAAACTTATCAGTCTTCCCAGTTTCAATTTTACAGTCTCTCAGAATCCAACAGTGCAAATAAAATTTAGTGCAATATAATCGCCCGCATCCTTGCAGCCTCCCAGAGCAGAGAGGGCCCATATCCTTCGTCATCTTTCTCTTCTTTTTCATCCTCGTTATCCCTCCACCCTCTCCCCCACTCTCCTCAACCAGCCTTATTATTATATCTGATCTGTTTGCAGGGTTTTCAGTGAAACCCTAACACTTAACACTGCGGCCTAATTAGATCTATTGGGACCAGTTGATTCTATTTGGTTTTAACGTCCTGATTGAGATAGATAGTCAGGACGGGGGTTTCGCCTTCCATTCGCTAGGAATCGTACCAGCTACCCACATTAACCTCACCCAGCCTGGGTAGGGCCGAAAATGCTAGGCTCACGTGTTTGGAGGGAACAGAATTTTCTTCGAAAGGTCTGCTCCAACCGGGGATCAAACTCGGGATCCCTGGACTACGGGCAGTAGTCACAACCATTACGCCACGGAGGCTGGCAATCAGCCTTACCCTAATACAGTCCACTCCATCAAAGGTAAGAACATCTTATCCAACATTTGTCAAGCAGGTAGGTAAAACAGAAAAGATAGAAATTTACCAGTTTTTTTTTATTTATTATATCATCTTCTCTTTTCACATTTTCAGTCGCAAGCGAGCAATGTGAATGGGGAGTTTGTGTCCTTCATGCGAGACTTCAATAGGGTCTACTCAAGCCAGACCGAGTTGTTTCAGCGACTCACCTATTTCAAGAAAAATATGGATGAAGTGAAGGAGTTACGGAGAGTAGAAAGGGGAACAGCCGAATACGGAATCACCAAATTCTCCGATTATTCAGGTAAAACAGCTAGAAAAACACTGCCAGTTATGGACACAATACTTCCTCATTGGTTCACATTGTATACACGTGCCAATTTTGAGATTTTATACTAAATCACTTGTACCTCCAAAACAGCTTAACCGATATAAAATTTGTTTCATATGGTAGAATCCAAGAACTGTCCCATTTTAAATTCATGAACTTCGTTCATGAATTTAAAATGGGACCATCTACAGAATGTCTCCTATATGTTTACAAAATTTCGTCGAAATCCGTTCATTAGTTTCTGATATTTGCGCGTAACAAGGAATGTTTTTATCTGACAGACAGACAGACACAAAACGAAAGTTGCTCAGGAGGTTATGAAACGTCCAGAAATATACAAATTGAAATCGGATCAAAAAAATATTTTTTTTACAAAAACGAACACAATACTTCCGATTTCTAATTATTAGAAATTTATTGAAAGTAATACCAATTTAGTTGATCTTTTTTTCAAAACCTCCTCCAATAAGAATAATTATTTTTCTTAAATTAAAAGTTGAATTAGTTATTCCGAAATTTAGAACTTTTAAGACTTGGAAGAAAAAGAAGAAGAATTGTTCAGAGATTGTTAGAAAGAGAGAGAGAGAGAAAAAAACAACAATAAAATGAAACAATATCTCATATCTGAATTTATTAGTCATCAAGCAAGTCCTAACCTTCTTGGATGTTGCTTAACTTTTTCGATATTCAAGAACTTGTGTATTCGATGAGCTATTGACGCCTATTTATCGAAGAATAAAAGTTCTGGGTCTCATGCTCTCGTGTGGTGCTCTATTACTGCTTTCAGATGAGGAGTTACAAGGTCTGGGCGGACTAAGAATCACATCTCCTACGCCCACTGAAGAGGAAGCTCTCAATGGCACAGTTGAAGTTGACGTGAGTGCCTTGCCTGAGAGCTTTGACTGGAGATCCAAAAACGCTGTAACGAAAGTCAAATTTCAAGCATTGTAAGTCTGATATTTCATTTAAGAAATCGAAACATGCTTTATTTGTTACACATAACAGATAACAGGTCTACTATCTTGTTCTCGTCAGGCCACATTTTTTTGCGAGAAGTACATGAGGTAGAAGTTTAAATCAAAAAGTAAAAGAGTGTTGAATATGAGGAGAGTAAAAGAGTGTTGAATATTTGTCTTACTATGTCGAATTCATGACACAAGTGCCGACCGCAATGTTCCCACTGTTCCCAGTCAGTTGATTTGCCAAATAAAGTAGGCAAAATCACCACAAAATCAGAACTGCTTTGGCTAACATATTCCGCCACCAGGGTTTGGAGGTCTATGAAGAGGTTCCCTGTGAAGCTATATTGAACGATGGCAGCAAGCAAAACAGACGAGCAGACATTGTTGCCATTGATAGGAAAAAAGGCAAAGGACTAATTCTAGATCCTACTCTTCGATGGGAAACAAATTTAGAAGACCAAGACATCAAAATAAATGAAGAAAAACAAGAAATATATGTTCCCACTGTCCCTTATTTTATTCTAAAGTATGAAATACCACGTTGGGAAGTGTTTGGTCTTTGGTTTGGCGTACGTGGAACAGCTTCCCCATTCCTTATGAAGTTCTTTGCTAATCATAACATCAATAAAAAAAAATTGACTGACCTGACCCAAGTGATTATGAAAGACACCCTGAATATTATTAACAAGCACTTAAACTCATGAAAAAAAAGGAAAAAATTATACTACTTAGCAAAGAATTAGAAAAAAAAAAAAAAAAACCCATATCTATGTATACTGTGTCAGATGTGGCAACTCGTTATAGAGCAGTTCGTTGAATGAATAAATTTAATTGTTTCTCTCTGATTTTGAAAAAAAAAAAAAAAACTACTCTTATCTTTATTACTAACTAGACTATTTGCGTCCAGCCAGTTTTCAAAAGTTTCTATTGTATTTTTCATTTCTCTTTCAATGTCATCGAAGGAGTAGATTGAATTGTAAATTGATATTTGAAATATTATACAGGGTGAACCGTTTTAATCGATCCAGTCATATCTCCAATAATACTGAAAATGGAAAAAATATGTTCAGAGAACATTTCCATTTGAGAAGTTTCTCAAATGACCCCTTCAAGGTTTTTTCAAGGTCCACTTTAGAATTTTTAATGAAATACCCTATTTTTATGATATTTTTTTTAAATTATACGTAGAATTCTGAGTTTAAGCAAATTTTATTCTTCAAAACAAGGTATATTTTATTCTATTCCTATTCTGAATTACATTTCAGTTGTTTAGGAAGTTGGGCATTCTCTACAATTGGCTGTATTGAATCTCGGCACGCTATCAAAACCAAGAAGCTTGTGGATCTGTCAGAACAACGTGAGTCCACTTATGCTAACCAATCTTCAGGCTATTTGTATAATATTTTCACAACAAAATTAAGAAATTTTCCGGGTGCAATAGTTCTAAATAATGGACGTAGCAAATAAGAATTTCTTTTTTCGTTTTTAGTAATAATGTTATACCTCTGCAAAATTAAGAAACTTCTTTCTGGCTGCAATAGTTTCAAATAATGGACGTAGCACATAGGAATTTCTTTTTTCTTTTTAGAAAAGATCCCCAGAAATAATTTAATACCTCTTTTAAAATAAGAAACTTTCTACTTACTATTATTTATTTTATGTGATAGGGTGGTTGGACAAAAGCACAACCTTCCTCCTTTCACACACGGGCTCAGGACCGTCAACTGCAGCGTCATTCTTACCAGAAAAGAAAGAAAGAAAAAGAACTGTAGCCCGTTCCAGAAAAACTCTCCACTCTCATAATCTCCAAATCTCCCTTTTATCTGTCACACAACGCACTCTGATTGGTTAATTTGAACACAATAATCAGAGTGCGTTTTGTGACGTTTGATACGGAGATTCGGGGTTTTTTTGAGAGTGGAGAGTGTTTCTGGAACGGGATACTGGTGCGAATATCAGAAAAAATCCGTTGATTCGAATCCCACCCAGTGCATGAATTTATCCTCATTAATTTGAGTTTGTTACCACATATAAAACTCTGAGGGTTAGGTGGTAGAAAATGTTTTTATCATTAACTTCGCCTGGTGGCTACCTTCCACTAAAAGCCTTCCACTAAAAGAGTGTTGTTATTATTATAACTATCTGAGGGGATTTTACTGTTACCAAACTATGAGGGGTAGTCTGTAACAGTTCAAACGGTAACAGATATCGAAATTTTCATGTCTCATAATTCAAATCTCTAAATAATTTAATAAATATCTGATTTTGTTCTAGAGCTCCTGGATTGTGACACAAAAAATCGTGATTGTAATGGTGGCGATGTACTAGAAGCTTTCGATTACATCAAGAAAGCGGGGGGTGTCCGTGAGTATCACAACTGTAATGCAGGGTCCTTCGTAATGTAATGAGTTACACGCAACGCGAGCGTAAGACATATTTGTATAGAGATTGCCAAGGGCAGACAAACATTGAAAGTTCCTGATTTTATTCCAAATTTTAAGAAGTATTCTCACGAGTCAAATTTATACATGAACAACACTACACAAGACACCACACACTCGACACAGAAGGAGCCCAGAAAATTCTCAGCGTAGCCGGCGTAGCGCCAGGCCGCCGGGGTCGAAACGAAGAGAGTAACACTCTCAAAATCACCGAATCTCCATTACAATCTGATTGGTTACTGCGTTCAAATCTCCAGAAACAATCTCCACTCTCAAAAAAAACCCCCGAATCTCCGTTTAAACCGTCACAAAACGCACTCTGATTATTGCGTTCAAATTAACCAATCAGAGTGCGTTGTGTGACAGATGAAAAGGAGATTTAGAGATCATGAGAGTGGAGAATGTTTCTGGGACGGGCTATAGGTACTTGTCTGATCTTGGAGAACGGAGCACTCTCCAAACACATTGGTGTTACGTGTCCGAACGCTATTGAACTGTTAGCATAATGGGACTCCCTGTCGCGAGCTGACAGTCTAAATAAAGCACTACTATACTATGCTCGCGTTACGTGTTACGCGTATAATAACGACAAATTATGAGAAGAGCCAGCTCGCTTTAACACAAACTTTTGTGTTTCCACTGCGCAGGCGCGTAGCGCCCCGAGTCTTGTCCGAGCCTGGAACCAACCGCCGCCGTGGAAAATAGGCTTTAGGTACATTACGAAGGTGGAGCCCTGCTTCAAATATGCTCCTAAAATAATCTTTTTCATAATTAACCAAACTCAGTAGCTTGATCGATAAGGTGGCGGATTTTTAATTTGGAGGTCGATGGTTCAAGTCCAAAGTTCAGCAAAGATTTAGGGCGGAATTAATAGACAACATCAATAACTTAAGTCCTTGCTAAGTGTCGGTTTTCCCTATCTTACACAGTACGCAATCCGTGACTTAGCGCCACAGAGGTATTACAAAAACGTCTATTAATTTCGCCCTCAGTTAAGCGACTTTGACTAATTGTGACATACACGAATATGCTTAAAAAACAATACTTTCTACCTTATAAGTAGTGCTTTATTTAGAATGTCAGACAGGTAGTCCCATTATGTCAACAGTTTAACAAAGCACCATTTTATTTGAGTATATTAGGTACCTAATAGAAAGTAAAAAAGAACTTCTTCTTCATATTTTTTAATAATTAAGTTATACTTTTTTTTCAGAACTCAGCTCCCAGTATCCATACATTGCCGAAAAGAATCCTGAAAAATCTCAGCATTGCAACATCAGCCAGGTGAAGGAGCAAGCTCTTGTGAAAGTTCTCAGCTACAAGCAGATAGTCGGGGGAGAGCCTGCTATGAGGAAGGAATTGTATGACAATGGTCCTATTTCTGTTGGTCTGAATTTTATAGGTGTCGTAGTAAGTATAATTTGCTGTTTTCCCATATGACTCCATGTACGAGTATTTCTTTACGGACTAAATATGACTAATTTTTTTGTAGTTTAAATGTTTAAGGTATTATTGATTTATTGGAAAACCGTATGGACATTTATTCTGAACAGAAGAAACATGTTTAACTTTTCCAGTCACCAAATTCTTATTAATAAATTTAAAAAATATTCTTTCTATGAGGTATAAATTTCCATTCCGTTTGTTTTCTTTCAGAATGAAAGTGAGTGAATAGGTTAACCATACTTTTTCTGGTCAGTATTAACCTCCGTACTGTTGGTTTTCTATCATCAAAAAAAAATACCTTCAAATGTTATATAATTTCAAAAAAAGTTAAGTCAAATGTAGTCCGGAAGGAAATACATGGAGTCAAAAGGAAAAAGAGGAAGTGTCCCGTTAATTCTGCCGGTGAGTGTATAAAGCAAACTTTTATTAAGTAATAATAATAAATCAGAACAAAATTTAGATTTCGTTGAAATACGTTTCATTGGTTTCTGAGATTTGCAGACCGACAGACTGACACAAAACCTATGTTGCTCAGGAGGTTATGAAACGTCCAGAAATATGATATTTTTTTTATACAAAAACGAACACAATACTTTCGATTTCTTATCAGACAATTATCGGAAAAAATATCAATTTAAAAATTATTTTCTATATTTTCAGTTTTACGATAATGGCATTCTTGATCTCGACGAAAAAAAGTGTAATCCTGTTCAAAACAATAGGACCCAGATTGCAGCACTGATTGTTGGTTATGGGCAAGACGAAAATGCCAGTAAGTAAAGCCCTTACAATTTTGTCGTTATTTACTTGCTCAATTTTATAAAATATTATAGATACAGATAAAATTTAAATATATTTATTGAATGTTATCTATACTTATACAGGGTGTCCCACCAAACTTGGACACCTCAAATTACTCGGTCCCTGAAAGAGTTTTTGAAAAATGAAAAAATCTAGGGTACATGTGCTAATTATGCGGTTTCAGTTATGAAATTTTTTTTATACAGGGTGGTTCAAAAGTCAGAAATTGAGGTGTCAACTTTCGATTTTTAAATGGATCGACCTGAATTTTATTTGATAATTTTACTTCTAAATGATTCCTGAGTACTTTTTTAAACAAAAATATTACATACAGGGTGGTTTTTTTTCGACCAATTTTTTTTTTAAATCTTGAATAACTCAAGTTCGGTTAATTTTTTCGATAACAAGAAGAGAATATGTTTGTGTAATGAATACACGCACTTTCAATTGGCATCAAATTTTTTTATA
The DNA here is from genome assembly GCA_024516035.1 of Bactericera cockerelli. Lineage (NCBI taxonomy): Eukaryota > Metazoa > Arthropoda > Insecta > Hemiptera > Triozidae > Bactericera > Bactericera cockerelli. The sequence goes on along the minus strand of CM044967.1, from coordinate 20,944,835 downwards.
CAGGGTGGTTCACAAGTGAAATAATGACTTGATTTTTTTTAAAACCGAGTTTTTTTAATTTTTTATTTAGGATTAATAATTCTCGTCTAATTTTACACATTTTTCGTTAGTCATATCGAAAAACAAAACTAAAGTGTTGTACAGGGTGAGACATATTTTTTTTGTAACACCCTGTATATGGGCAGTCAAAGAGACGCAATATTAAATATAAAGACTAAATATGCAAGAAAAACTTTGATTTTTAATTAAACTAAAAAGTTATGGTTTTTTAACTAATATTGCCGCATGGACCACCCTGTAGATATTTTCTTAAACTATCATGTAGGTACTCTAAGTTGTATAAAATTCAACGAACACTTCGAATCATGTGGGTAAAACAAGTAAAAAAAACGAATTTGAAGCCATTTTCAATTTGGTGTCCACACTGAATGATTTTAAAACTTGAAATAAAAAATAGGTAGGTGTAGACACAAAATTGAGCATGGCTTTTTGAATTCATTTTTTTTCTTTCAGATTTGGACTCCTCGTTCAATTTTAGACAGTTTCGACTACCCATATGATGGTTTAAGAAAATATCTACAGGGTGGTCCATGCGACAATATTAGTTAAAACACCATAACTTTTTAGTTTCTTTAAAAATCAAAGTTTTTCTTGCATATTTAGTCTTTATATTTAATATTGCGTCTCTTTGACTGCCCATATACAGGGTGTTACAAAAAAATTATGTCTCACCCTGTACAACACTTTAGTTTTGTTTTTCGATATGATTAACGAAAAATGTGTAAAATTAGACGAGAATTATTAATCCTAAATAAAAAATTAAAAAAACTCGGTTTTAAAAAAAATCAAGTCATTATTTCACTTGTGAACCACCCTGTATAAAAAAAATTGATGCCAATTGAAAGTGCGTGTATTCATTACACAAACATATTCTCTTCTTGTTATCGAAAAAATTAACCGAACTTGAGTTATTCAAGATTTAGAAAAAAAATTGGTCGAAAAAAAACCACCCTGTATGTAATATTTTTGTTTAAAAAAGTACTCAGGAATCATTTAGAAGTAAAATTATCAAATAAAATTCAGGTCAATCCATTTAAAAATCGAAAGTTGACACCTCAATTTCTGACTTTTGAACCACCCTGTATAAAAAAAATTTCATAACTGAAACCGCATAATTAGCACATGTACCCTAGATTTTTTTATTTTTCAAAAAACTCTTTCAGGGACCGAGTAATTTGAGGTGTCCAAGTTTGGTGGGACACCCTGTATAAGAGAGTTTCATTCACTGACTGACTCACTCACTCACTCACTGATTCATCACTGTTTCTCCGAACCGGTAAGTCCTAGGAAGGTGAAATTTGGTAGGTAGCTTTGTCTTATAGACGGGATTTTTCGAATTCCCACTACAACACCTGCCATTGGCGGAAAAGGATTTTTTTGCTTTCACGGCCATGCCTCGGCCCGCAAAGCGGGCGACAGCCCGCTAGTACTTTATAACTTTCAAGTGTAGGTATATTGAGAAGAAAAAAAATATATAGGTCCGAAATATAGGTGCGCTCATGTTGACCCAGCACCTAAATGGGAAGTATTGTGTCACTTCTCGCCCATCAGAGGGGAGGCATACTACGGGATGGGTAGGCTACAACACAGACCACAAGTGTCTACAGTAGCTCCTATTTCGTGGCTACGAAATAAAAACGGCTGTGAAACACTCATGTACAAAAAAATGGTTGTATTGAAAGTTTTTTACTATGGTTAGTCGAAATTTAATTTTTTTCCATAAAATCTATAAGAATCCACACATAATTCATGTTTGATAATGTTTCAGCTGACAAGACAACAACACCCTACTGGATAGTGAAGAATAGTTGGGGAGCAGATTGGGGAGAAGAGGTATGTTGATTATTTAATTGTTTAAATATATCTCTTATCAAACGACCTCAGCGGCTTGATAATATGTAATAATAACAATAATTATAATAATACTCTCAAGTGGTAACCACCAGGGGAGGTTAATGCTCAAAGCATTTTCTACCACCTAACCCTCAGAGTCTTATTATTATGTGGTCACAAACTCAAATTATTAATGAGTAAAAATTCATGCACTGGGTGGGATTTGAACCAACGGATCCCTACGCTACCTGGATTACTAGACTAACGCGTTAATCACTTGACTACCAGTGCACGCGTAGTATGACATAAGATTGAAGTGTTCCACAAAACAATTGAAACCCCGAATCCAAGCATTTGTTTGACATATAAGCTGGAACACAACTCGGGCTAAATAAACAGCAACTTTTTCGAATACCAAACCGAAAATATAATCTTTTGTTAAAAAATTTCCTATTTAAAAAGGAAAAGTTAGGAACAACAACCTTTTAATTGGAAGTTTTTCAAACACTTGGTAAATTACAGACTTGGTCGTTGCTAACTCTCTGTGTTAATTATGTTCTTGGTTTCTCTACCTCCCCAGGGTTACTTCAGAATGAGGAGAGGCAAGAATGTGTGTGGAATAGAAAGCCATGCATGGGTGGCGGAAACCAACTGAATTTTCTCAACTCTCAGCGTCAATCTCTCCAACAATAACTGGACTACATAAGATTACAGTGCATTACTTTAGTACAACATCTCAATTTTCTATTTCTACTGATTAAAATAGAGAGGTTAGTTAGGGTCAAGGGGGGTAATTACGAACGATTTTGAGCTACATTTTATAAACATATCTGTAACCCTGAGTTGCTTTTGTAAAATCCATGTCTTGTGATTTTTTTGGTATATAGACTTATTTAGCATTCTAATGGTGCATTATAAATAGTTTTGTGCATACTGTAGTATCTGTTTAGTGGTGTTCTTATTTACCCCCGCCTGTTCGCATTTACCCCCGCCTGACGGGGGTAAATGCGAACACATTATACAATATTAAAAACGAACTTTTTAATGGCAATATGTGCTTTTTATGTACAAATAATACACCAAAATTGTACTTTGTGTCTTTAGCCACCTGTATGACAATATGCAAAGTTTATGGACACACAGGATAGTGGTTTGAATCCTAACCACAGAGGTAGTCAGCTCTTATCAAATAGGGTATCTCTATCTTGCAAATAATAGTAATAATAATAATTTCGTGTCCGTGAGATATGTATAGATACCTAAATCACGGTGGTGAGAGGATTATATGGACGCCCAGATCCAATGTCTAGGCTCCTTTCATGTCCATTGATTCTATTTGGTTTTAACATCCTGACTTGAGGTACCTAGACAGGACGGGGGTTTCACCCTCCATTCGCTGGGAATCGTACCAGCTACCCACATTAACCTCACCCAGCCTGGGTGGGGCCGGAATCGCCAGCCTCACATGTTCGGAGGGTACAGAATTTTCTGTACGAAAAGTCTGCTCCAACCGGGAATCGAACTAAGGATCTCTGGACTACGGGCAGTAGTCACAACCGTTACGCCACGGAGGCTGGTAATAAAAGCATATTAATAGTAATAGTTAATTATGAGAGCTTTTGAAAAGTGTTTTATATACATTTTTTTAATTTTTTTTTTTTTTTTTTTTACAGATTTTGGTCTTATCAATAGTTTCTAGGTCATTGTCAATCTCAGATTTGTCTTCTTCTCACCTTCATTTTTTTCTTCTTTTTTGAAACTGTTCCCCCTATATTTCTTTTCGTTTTCTACACTTTCATTTTTCTTCCTTTCTTTTGCTATGTTCAAGTACACAAATACCTTCATTGGGTCCAATACATTAGGGTACTAATATCTTGGTACTTCTTACAACCTCCCAGTATTTCAGGATTTTGAGCCTTACGTTTGGAAAATTCTACTTTGGTTTGCGGAATCTCAAAACACTGCCGTTGCTCTTCTGACAGCCAGGTTGCCATTAAAAACATCTAATACGATAGCAGATATCATTTGTGCTTCTGTATACAAAGGAGGTGGTTTCTTCATCTTGTAGTTCCGGGGCATTCTGAGTGTTTTGATAAATACAAAAATAAGTTATAGAGTAAAACAAACACCCAAAATATGCGTTCGTAATTACCCCATAGCAAAAAAATGCGGGGGTAATTAAGAACACCCAAAAACTATAACTTAAAAAATGGTTAAAACAATTATTTTTGTAAAATAATAACCAAAAACATGCTTATCAATAATTAAAAGTAAAATAATGATAAAAATTCAAGTAACACTTACCTAAAAAATTGTTTTAAAAAAATCAAAAACTTCAAAAATCAATTTTTTTGATAGATCTATTTTCACTAGCTTACTAACTACAACTGAAAATAAATACTATCGAAAACTCGTGTTCAACCTGTAAAAACAATTCAAAATAATAGTATTCAACCACCAGATTCGAAATATCTTATCCTGTTTAGGTACAATGACCACTGTTCGTAATTACCCCCTGTTCGTAAATACCCCCCTTGACCCTAATGGCAAGAATATTCAGTACTATTACCTGCTGATGAGAGCAAATAAGTTCGAAACAGCTGTCCAGGTATGTTCTGATATTCATGTACATTTAGTACAAATTCTTACTTTTCTGTTTAAAGTGAGAAGTTGATACTTATTTATACTGATTAAATTATCAGCCCATCTTCTTTAAATGATACAATTTTAACTAAAATGTCACCTACCTGTGTTCTCTACGTAGTTCACAATGAAAACTCTCACTTTTAAACATTCGTGTATGAATCGATAAAAAACATTGAAATTGTATTTATTTATTTTGCTTCAAGTTGAACGAGTGCAAGATATAATGTTTTTTTATATTCTATTTTCTAAAATTCTGAAAAGTGTTAACAGTATGAATTCATTTATTGTTGAGAAAGTACCTCAGCTTATAATGGGCTATAGACTATTCATTTTATTGAGAATTTTTTACGTGGTGTTATAAGGTACAAATAATTATTTAATAAATTAAATGTAAAACTGTTTTGACCATGAGAGTTGTTATTTATTTATCCAAGATATTTATCCTTTTTTTTTGGGTTCAACGTCGCTTTCAACTGCATGGTCATATCACGACGGGGTACAAACCTCCATCCAGCAGGTTTCCACCAAATTTCTCCATCCAGCCTTCCACCAACTTTCTCCAGAATGCTCGATCTTGTGTTTCTTCAATCCAGGTATCGAAGAATCTTCTTCGCTACTGAAATGAAGATTAAGGGTTGTATTATGAAACAGGATAAGAAACTAATAACTACCAGAGTCCAAGCAGAGGGACTAGCTACAGGAGAACTAAACTTAGACTAATAACTACCAGAGTCCAAGCAGAGGTACTAGCTACAGGAGAACTAAACTTAGACTAATAACTACCAGAGTCCAAGCAGAGGGACTAGCTACAGGAGAACTAAACTTAGACTAATAACTACCAGAGTCCAAGCAGAGGTACTAGCTACAGGAGAACTAAACTTAGACTAATAACTACCAGAGTTCAAGCAGAGGTACTAGATACAGGAGAACTAAACTTAGACTAATAACTACCAGAGTCCAAGCAGAGGTACTAGCTACAGGAGAACTAAACTTAGACTAATAACTACCAGAGTCCAAGCAGAGGGACTAGCTACAGGAGAACTAAACTTAGACTAATAACTACCAGAGTCCAAGCAGAGGTACTAGATACAGGAGAACTAAACTTAGACTAATAACTACCAGAGTCCAAGCAGAGGTATCTCTTGTAGTCTATATATTATATCCAGGTTTCTCTTATACATAATTATAGAGTTTATTTATTATTACCTTGTAGTGAGGTAAATTGGACCGGCATATCTTATATTAAAGTTTCTCTTTAACCAGATTCGACTCTTCACCCTACCTATACTGCCCGTTCAAAACTATTAACTCACACTACTTCAGCACTAATCCCAAGAGGTATTATTAAGTGGTAAATACCCAAATGGGAGGATAACTAGTCATCTACCAGCTTAGTTTTGAACCCGCGACCTCTGGATTCACAGAGTGCCGCCTTCACCACTGAGCTATCGAGTCAGACTTTAAAAACTACCGCTGACTTGTAGTTGAAAGCCTCTGCATAAATAATTAAATATGTATGTGAAACTCTCACCTAATTTACTATTGAAAGTCCCCCCCCCCAAGATGGGATAGGTATCCCGTCTGTACCCACCTCTTGCGCAATTCTCCCATCACAAGATAGCTGGACGAACCTTGCAAAAACGCCGACACATATTTTTGTTTTTGGCCAGCAAAGATTTTCATCCTGCTCTCCCGGTTTGGAAATTTCTTCTCACTCTCTCTCTCTGCTGCTGATTGTGTTGTGTCAAATCTTCCTGTTTTAATCAGTTTTCTAACTTTCCAAGTAGAAATAACTTTCATTCTCTTGCTTAATCCTTCTATCGAACGTCCCATTAGTAAGTACCTCAAATTACCACATAAGTACCTACCCAATTTACCTATTGAACTGTGTAAGACAGAACTCTATACTGCTCTGTTGGTAGCCAACAATTGCATCTTTGCTGTTACTAGGTAAGCTTTATCTTACCTCAACCTCAGCAGCTTAATCGTTAAGGCGGCGGGTTTGTGTCCTGAAGGGCGGTGGTTCAAGTCCCAAGTTTAGCAAATATTTAGTAAAGCGAGTTTGAGTAGGTGCGACATGAGAAACATGATCGATCACTAGTAGATAAGGTTTATCTAGCTTCATTAAGGGAGCGACTACAGTTCTGGAACTAGCCGCTTTCACCTTATTTAGGTGTTGTTATCCTGTGTGTGTATTCTGTGTCCTGTTCAGCAGACACCGTGGCCAAGTGGCTCGCACGCACGGTGACCTGGGTTCGATCCCCAGCAGGGCACGATTTTTTCTGCTCTGTAAGTGAATATCCCGGTAGCTCAGTGGTAAAGGCGGCACTCTGTGAATCCAGAGATACCAGAGGTCGTGGGTTCGAAACCCAGCCGGGACATGACAAGTTATCCTCCCATTTAGGCTTTTTACTACATAATAATACGTCTTGGGCTTACTCTGGAATAATGGGACTTAATAGACCTAATCGGGCAGTATAAAATTATGTATAAATAAGGCGATACGGCGATGTCCAATTTTAACTTGTGAGGAAAATGAGTAATCACTTTTATGTGAGCACTTATTCCATTATTGTTATTATTATACAACACTTTATTAGATATAAATGGACATTCTGTACATAAAATAATTATTTTAACAATGAAAAAAATAAAACAATCGATACAATAAAAATGAAAAAGAATAGAAAATATATAAAAACATAATGTCCTAACTAAAGGGCGGGTTATTGCCTATGGCAATCTCTTCCACCCAATCCATTGGTTAGTGCTAATCGATAGTTTAATTTAGTGACCCAAATAAACGCCCAAGTAGAAGCAGTGAATCATATTTGTGAATCATCAGGTCTGACGTTGCAACACCCTCTTAGCTCTGAAACCGTCGCTCGTGATAATCCAGAGGTCGCGGGTTCGAAACCCGCCCTGGACTTGACATTATATGACATGGTTGTATAGGGTTTTCAGTGAAACACTTACAATTAACACTACGACCTGATTAGATCTATTGTGACCAGTGGGTTCTACTTGGTTTTAACGTCCTGATTTGAGACATAGTCAGTATAATTATGTGAATTGGACGGCTTCATCCGAGTTTCAGCCCGAGGCATGGCCCTAATTTATTTTTCCTAACCCTGCCTTACACAATGAGGCATTGCCGAGCATGGTTTCGGCCCTAGATTCGGCACCACCGCGCGGAGATCGGCAGTTTAGATGCGGGTCTAATATCTCACTGATTCCGACACACTTGGCATGCAGGTTATTTTCTCAAGCTCAACATAATTCTCTCTGTTTTATTAGGATTAAGGTACAACCTATTGGAATCCACCAAACCTGCGGCTGAGATAGTGCACCTATGTCCCCTTGTCTCTGGTTCTAGAGGAACTTCTAGTTGTTCCTAGAGTATTTACTACTAACTCTAGAAGTTCTTGGTTTGAAATTTTAGTTATTAAGGAGTTTCTAGGTGCGCCAGGCCAAGTTCCAGCAAGCACGGCAGTGTATCTTTACACGAACCGATTCACCCGGTTTTTCACACCCTCAAATAATTCGTTCAATTGATCATAGAGATATGAAATTTTGGAACAAAGATGTCCTAATATCATTAAAAAGACATTAAAAATTTCAAGAGTTATGCAAAAAAACTTTCAGAATAAAGTAAATTGAAATAAGTAATTTTGTTACTGACTGACTGACAGATCAAAAAATTATGAGGCACTTCCCGAATAACTAGAAAGCTGAAAATTTTACATGATGGTAGGGTTTATTGTAAAAGAAGGAAAATTTAAAGTGGAACTTGCACCTACATGTTAAACGTTCGTTAAGGAAAATAATAATGATTATGGATCAATATGAGGCAATTCCTCTCTAAAGCTCAATTGCTGGCTAGAGTTCCATTGTAAAATAGTAAATACAGGAATAAACTGAATATCTGAACTTTCGCCTAAGAAATGTAACGGTGGTTAGAGAAGTATTAGTAACCGATAAGGATCTAAATTATGAGTACAACTACTACCTAAAGTGAATTTGCATGTGGGCGGATTATGATAAAGGGAAAATCTGAAATTCTGAACGTTCGCCTATGTTTTTGAAGAGAGACTACAAGCTATAAATTTGAGGTACTTCTTACTACTCAAAGCTAAATTTTGCATGGTCTAGGTTATTGTATAAATACAGAGAAAATCTAAAACCGGAACTTCGCACTTATAATTGTTCAACGGTGTTATTTTAGGGAGAAAGTATATCAATTATGGATCTAAATTATAGCACTCCCGATACTATAAAGCTGAAATTTGGCATGACAGGAAAAATCTAAAAACCGGCACTCCCGCAATAATAAATTCTGCTGTTAAACGGTGTAGTTTTTGGGAGCATTTTAAAGTGAAGAATCTTGAATTTTTTACTAAAAATAATAAAACTGCATGTGCTGAGCTGTGCATGTTTGTAGTTTGCAGTTAAAAAAATACAAAATGAGGAACTCAGCTTTAATAAAAGACATACATAGTTTAGTAACAAGCTAACTTTGCCGCAAACAAGATATCACTGCATTCATTGGCAAAACCTTTTTGGATAGGAGTCCTGGAACTTGGACCTTTTTCTAACTCTAGTTTTTTTGTGGGATTCTACTTACCCTGCTTGGGTCGAAGTCCCCTACTGCTAGTTAGGATGAGTGTCCTTCGCCTAGGGTTACAGTACAGGGTTCCCGTGATTCTAGGTAGGATGAGTGTCCTCGCCTAGGGCTACAGTACAGGGTTCCCGTGATTCTAGGTAGGATGAGTGTCCTCGCCTAGGGCGTAGAGTACAGGGTTTCCCGTGATTTCTTAGGTATTCTGGTGGGCGGAATAGACATTCTTACCAGCTACCCACATTAACCTCACCCAGCCTGGGCGTTTTCGTCTTGACCTTTCGCTAGAAAGAAAGCAAAGAAATTTACAGATAATCTCTTTTGTTTCCAGAGCCATGTTCCGCAACCTTAATCCTATCCATCCCCGTCGAGTCTCAGAGCTTCACCAGCAAGGTGTGCTCGATGGACGAGGCGGAGGTGGAAGAGTTGAGGAAGGGATATGGCAGAGCACTGCCAGTTCTGTCTAATGAACCATGGAGTGGTCAGCATAGCAACTGCTCAATGGCGACAGATGCTGCATGAACTCAACATCAGACTGGTGAGTGTTAAGTCCAAACTGGTGAAACTCGCTTGGATTTAATTTTAGTGGACACTATCCCTTCACACGCCTTCTAGTGAAGATTTGGTGCACTGCGATGGGTTGAAAAAACCACTTCAGGGCATGTTAAGGGATAGTGTCACGTTGTGCCAAAAAAAGAAAAAAAGGCCGCAAAATGGGCCGGTTGATATTTATTTAAATTAAAAAGCGTCGAGTGGGGTATTAAATGAAAGGTCCTGATGTACTCATGCTTGACATTTTTAATTCGATAACACATTGTGTTTGAGGTTAACAGTTTACAGAACTACTTGATATATTATTAAATTGTTTGATAATGAAAACTTTTGTCTTGTTCTAGCCATCGGAGAGTGAAGCCCTGATGGGTAAGATATGTTTGGAGTGCGCACAGGGGGTTGAAAGTTTTTCCAACCAAAGGAAAATCCTGATGAAGAATCAGAGCAGCCTGAGCCGCATTATCAGTGTGCTCAGGCACCAGGTGAGTTATTATTATAAGCAATGCTCTCTGTGACCGGTGTTCGACAAATAGCAAATTAGGTTTTCTTTCAATGTATGAGACATCTAATTTAAAAAAATAATATGTAGGGATGATTACAAATTAAATTACAAAGTTTCAATGATCAGATCAATGGCCCATAACTCAGCAATGTTTGTGTTGTATTTCTGTATAGAAAAAGTATCCTTATTACGAGTAAATCTAATTCTAGTTCGGTGGTTGATGCGTGGTAGGATATCAGGCAATTGATTTTGAAGATAATTAATATATCAATGATATCTCTAGGATGAAGAGGAAGTAGATCATATTTTTCTATTAGGTCATTGTAGGAAAGGTATATTGATTTGAGTTATTGCCTCAGAATCCAAATGAACTTTTCAAACCAATTAACGGCTTATTAAGAAAGTTCAAATTCTCACAATGGTTGATTGCAAATAGAAAAATGTAGTTCAGAAGGTGCCAACTCATCCACTTAAGACCATCACTCCCCCTGGCTGTAGCCAAGCTTGCTGCTATTCCCGACTCAACTCATGCTATGAATTACTATGGGTAGCTGGTTGGTAAGTGTCCAGAGGGTAAAACCTCCGTCTCGACATTACCTGCTAACGTAAGATCGAGAAGAGGGTAAAGTGTCATGAATGGGCTCTTTTTCCTAAAGAATTTAGAATTTAAAGTGTAACAGGGGCATCTAATAGAAAGGCTTTTTAAGACCCCGAATGTAGTAAGTGACATCTAGAAGCTGCTACCACACTAGGAACCACTCTATGTGTCAGGAGCTTCCCTGAAACGGGAAATTCCTGATACATGTACAATTGTACAATATATTTGTACGGTATTATTATGTCTCATTGCTAGTTAATTAAATAATTTTTTGATGGACAACTCTAATCTGCAGGCCCAGGGAACTGAGAGGACTTTCATTCGACATCTTCACAAGCTTCCCCCCTCCCCTCTGCCCGCTCTCTGTCTGGGCAGAGGAAGAGGAAGGTCCGCTTCGCGGCAGCAGGCTACCGCGCGTCGTATGATCCTCGGAGATGTGCCACTTCTCCGAGGATCATACGACCAGGGACTTCTGGAAGAGGGCGAGTGAGGGCGTTCTCAACGTCCTCAAGTTGCAGCTCTCCGTCCATACTCAAGGTGAGTTATTATTACTTCCTAGGGTTTCTCCACTCGAGGGTATGAAGCGTGTCCGACAGGGTGTTACACCAGGAGCGGATTTATGCTCCAGTCTCGTGGTGTTGCTTTCGTTGCAATGAGGGGAGGTTACCAATTAGCGGACTTGACCGTTCGCCGCATTCATGACCCAGGCTGTTATGAGTTGTCTGCTTTTGATAACATATCGGAAGCCAATCCAACCATGTCTGGCTGGGAGACGTTAATTAGGGAGACGACCAGTGTCTCGCTAGAGGACTATAAGCAGAGAACAGAGTAGCAACCCTTACATGCCAGGCTAGTTTTCAGTTTTCTAAGGGTTTAATGGCTTATGAAGAAAAACCCCAATTTTTTACGATGGTTTTTCGCAAATCGTAAGTAACTTAACCGAACGCAGTGAGGGAGCGAGCAAATGTTGGGTACTGGACGATTTGGCTTCGTTTTTCTGTCTGTTCCGTGATAACTCCCGACCGAATTCTTCAAAATTGTTGAAATTTATTCTACATGTTCATTGGGGTCTTTAAATTTTAACCTATTATTTTTGGACCGATTAAGAACTCTGGAGTTCTTAATCGGTCAGCATGACATTTATAGTTTGATATTGTACTCTGTGTGAGGATTTGTACATTTTTGTCTCATTGCTAATGAATGAATAATTTTATTAATAGACAACTCTAATCTGCAGGCCCAGAAGAGGAAGCTGGACTGCCTCTCTCCTGTGGCATCCACCTCCACTTCTGTAACTTCTGCGCGCACTATGTGTGTGCAGAAGAAGCAGAAGGGAGGGAAGGCAGGGACATCTCCAGCCCTCCTGCAACATGGTGGCGAGAAAGCTGGTGGCTTCCTCCCCTATTACGATCCCCCCAGAGCGATCGCCACGCTGAGCCGTCGTTCTACGGAGGGGGGATCGACGGACCAATGCACCTCCTCGAGCCACGTCACCAGCCCTGCCACCACAACTCAGGGTGGAGATGTCCTGTGTCCCCCACCAGAAGAGCTCCCCTCCCTGCAGCCTTCGACCTCCTCTCAAGGCAGATGGGAGGTACGCCTGGGCGAGAGGGTCGACGACCCTCAAGTCCTGAAGAGGCTGCGGGCGGAGACCGGTCTGAAGATACCGAGTAAGTTCATAAAAGTAATCCTGACAGTGACATTGATACTAATACTATGCATCGCCTTATGTCTGGCTGGGGAACGGTAAGTACCAGTGTCTCGTCAGAGGACTATAAACAGAGATGGCTTCTAAAAAAAAAGTCCTAACGATGGTTGATCGTACATAAAAATATGTGGTTCAGCTACAAGTTTCAATCTTTTGTTAGTTTTCCCAGAACTTCAAGTTGAGAATTGTAATTTCACAATTTGTGAAGCTAGTAGAACATTACTAAGAGTTTCCTTTACATTTCCAAACTCTTTTTACATTATTGTCTTTATACTCTAATAATGAACTACTCATTTTTATCACAAACAGTGACTATTTTTGGGACGAATTGTTATGTATTCAAAATCTTTTATACATTATCATATGATCACACTAACAAGTCTCAATCAAATTTAGTTTTTTCTTGGGAAAGAGGTTTCAGTAGTGGTGGTGATGTCTCCATGAAATGAATAGTGCTTCCTCACTGTTTCAGCTCCTTCCACTGCTGTCGCCAGCACATTGTGCAGCACCCAGGGCACTGGGGGGGAGTCGGTGTGCGCCGGCTTCAGCTTCAGTCTGGTGGGGGAGGCAGACAGCCACAGTGAAGGAAATGGCGGCGGCAAACCAGGACACTGAGGAGGAGTCGCTGAACTGATTTTATAATTTTTATTATTATTTTTTTTTTTTTTTTAAAGATGAGTGTTTCACAGCCTTTTTTTTATTTCGTAGCCATGAAACAGGAGCTACTGTAGACGCTTGTGGTCTGTGTTGTAGCCTGCCCATCCCGTAGTATGCCTCCCCTCTGATGGGCGAGAAGTGACACAATACTTCTAATTTAGGTGCTGGGTCAACACGAGCGCACCGGAAGGTATCCCTTACAAACAACTGTAACCAAATTTTGAATACAAATTACTGTCGGCGCGGGGGTTCGAACCCGGGACCTTCCGCATGGCAAGCGAGTGCTTAACCACTGAGCTATTCGTGCGCTCGAATTTATTTTATGAATTGACGAGGAGAATCTATACATAAAGATGAACTCAAAGCTAAAAAAAAAGAACAGAACAAAACAAATGCACCTACATACCTACTTACTTATTGTAATTATATTTTTCACTTACAAATATATAAATCTTTATCTAATTATTATTGTTTTTATGACTTACAATGAACAAATATATTACATTAAATCTCACCTTACAACATAACTATCACAGATTATTTATACTTATTTATTAAAAAAATGGCCAAGTAGCCTGGTCTTAAGTATTCCCAATGAATCAGCAAAAAAGTCAACGTCTAGTTCTCCGGCCATCTGGTTTCCTGGAATGAGCAACCTATTGATGGTTGAGTTCTTGCTAACATTGCTAAGTGCATTACGGGGTGTAAACAGATCTTTATTTCTAGTATTTCTTGTATTTACACTAAAGTCAATTTGATGTAGAAGCTCTGGGCAATCTACTTGATAGTTCAGTATTTTGTAAAGGAATATAACATTCATCATGATGCGCCTTTGCTCTAGAGTGCACATGTTATTAAGGATTAAAATTAGGGTATAATCATGATTATTAATTTTTATTTTTGGTTTGTAAGCTAATGATCTTAGTATGTACAATGTACATATGTTTTTTTTTTCGTAACATGGAAATTATAATTTATTTAAAAATAATTACATTCATTTCTATATTCAAATTTGAAATTCCATCTAAAATTTGTATTTATGTTGAACAGACTCGAACTTTGAAATTTGATTACCATAATGAGGAGCCCAGGTATTGGAGGCATGTTATTCCAATATCGGGCGAACAAGGGAGCAGAACAGAATTTTTATCGTGTTGGGGTCCTTACAGTAAGTCCTTACAGTTCCTAGTTATAAAGCCAAGAATTTTCAGTCCTTTATTTTTAGATCTTGTGGGCATTGGTCTATTTTATTGGCCACTGATTTTCATACACAAAGTTGGATACAGTATCAATGATTGAGTTCAAGCATGTGCCATTTCTAGCTAATGTATGGATATGGATGTCATTAGGATGTCAAATATGAACAACATGTTCAAAAAATAAAAGTACAATACATATATTAATTGCTTTGATATTGTGGTACATGGCCCTATTTCTAACGACAATTATTTTCGGGGGTCCTTTTTCTCATGAATTAAAGGATCATGAATTATTTCTTCTGATAGAAGGGTAGGTTGGAAATAAATAGTTGGCCAGCCTCTGTGCTCTAACAGTTGTAACTACGTGGGTGAGGTATATTATGTAAGTAGCTGGAACTACGTAGGTGAGGTATATGTAAGTAGCTGGAACTACGTGGGTGAGGTATATGTAAGAAGTTGGAACTACATGGGTGAGGTATATGTAAGTAGCTGGAGCTACGTGGGTGAGGTATATGTAAGTAGCTGGAACTACGTGGGTGAGGTATATGGAAGAAGCTGGAACTACGTGGGTGAGGTACATAAATATGTAAGTAGCTGGAACTACGTGGGTGAGGTATATGTAAGTAGCTGGAACGATTCCCAGCAAATGGAGGGTAAAACTCCCATCCTAATCAGAACGTAAAATCAAATAGAAACTTTAGGAAGGGCACCCAGCCGAAAAAATATGTCACAACCAACCAACCAACCGCAACCATGAGGTTGAACCAATGCCCGCCCCGAGTAGGTTTGGGGAAAAGAAAAGTTAAAGAAGAAGAGGAAGAATAATTATAGAAATAAATATTAATAATCAATTCTCTTTGACATCACCCAAATGGGGATAACGTTATGTCGGCATTGATGGTGCTACTTGCTAGTATTATTTTGATTTATTATTTTTTCTCAGAACTTCAAGAGGC
This sequence comes from Bactericera cockerelli, assembly GCA_024516035.1. Classification (NCBI taxonomy): domain Eukaryota; kingdom Metazoa; phylum Arthropoda; class Insecta; order Hemiptera; family Triozidae; genus Bactericera; species Bactericera cockerelli. The sequence continues at coordinate 20,929,506 of CM044967.1, read as the reverse complement.
TCTGAGATAAAAGTGACTTAAGTGATTGTAAATTATTTTAATAAACATCACGCATCTTACTGGTGATATAATTCATTGCGATGTATTAAAGACAATGTTATTTTGTTCGTAATGAATCAATTTAGTGTCTCTTTTTGGCGGCATTTAAAGAAGGAATCATTATAAAACTTGGGCTTATGAATTTGATTTGAAGATTCGTAATGATGATATACCAAATGTCCAATTCTGGTCAACCAAATTCTAACTTTCTGTCATATTTCAGGAGTGTTTTGTGAGCTTTGGGAGCTATCTCTCCATGATCTCTGATCGAATTCAAATGTACTTTTACTTTTGTAAACTTACATGAAAACTTACAATAATGAATTTTTCCTCGTTAATTTCAGTTTGTGACCACATAATAATAACTCAGACTCTGAGTTTTAGGTGGAGGAAAATGCTTGGAGCATTAACCTCGCCTGGTGGTTACCTTCCACTAAAGAGTGTTATTATTATTATTATTAATAATATAATAATGATACATAAACTTATCATATGAGATTGGCTTACAATTTAAATAAATATGTTGAGCTTTAGATTGGCGAAATGCTTTTTCTATCATTTTAAGATTCAACTGTGTCTATTTAGAGGGCATGTTTTTCTTTAATTTTTTGGACATGGCTATCTCATACTGGTATGGCTTTTTTGGACATGGCTATCACATACGATGATTACTTCGAAAACGTGCACCAATTCAATAATGACCTCTCAGAATGTTGTAAAAACAGGGTCTTGGGTATATTTTTTAATTAAAACAAAATATTCCTCCCAACTGCAGCTTGACCTTACAAAATAAAAGTTCATGAGGCGCCGAAAGTACCCTTAAAATATTTACAGTTGTTTCAGAGACACTCTGTATTGATCATAATTTATTATTTTATTGGACACAAGAAAATTTATTATTACATGACAACTTACAACTATTATTCCTAAGAATCTCAAGTCCCTTTTTACTGTCAGATCTACAATATACGAGTATAAGAGGTGGACTTGACATAATATTTTCACTATCTGAAGAAAGAACTACACGAGTAATATTGTTCTTTCTAGTTAGTCATGTTTGTTGCAAGGGTCAGTAAGTTGAGTGCGGTGAGTTTGGTACTCACTCTGCTGTGCCCCAGTGGAGACTGCAGTGATGCCATTGACTACAATAAGGCGCAGGATATTCTCAGCAGTGACCCACACCAGGTGAGGTTGTTATTTATTTAATATTAGAAAAAAATATTATTCACAACAATTGTACAACCTTTAAAGTCTAACTTAACTAACTTTGTTTGTACTAACGATCTGCAGTTCGATTATTATAATACTCTTTAGTAACCACCAGGCGAGGTTACTGCTCAAAGCATTTTCTACCATCTAACTTATAGATTTTTATTGTTATGTGGTCACAAACTCAAAATAATGAGGAAAAATTCATGCACTGGGTGAGTTTCGAACCAACAACGGATACCTACACTTCCTGGATTACCAGACTAGAGCGTTAACCACTTGACTTCTTGACTACCAGTGTACGTATTGATTAGGTGGCGGACTCGTAACTTGTGGCCGGGTAGAGATGTGACTGCTAGGTCCCTGCTCATGCTCATGTGTATGGCAGCAGAGACCTAGCAACCGCATCTTGGTAGCGGTTCCAGTTAAAAGTATGACATAATTATAATTAACTAGGTATGTACAATTGCACATATTTAGTAAGGCGAGTTTGAGAAATTGTGAGATTTATTTGTGACACAAATATAAATAAAGTCATTATTTCTTTTAATATTACAAAAAAATTATTACCTACAAAAATCGACTCTTTCTTCACGTTTTCAGTCGGAAGCGAGCAATGTGAATGGGGAGTTTGTGTCCTTCATGCGAGATTTCAATAGGGTCTACTCAAGCCAGACCGAGTTGTTCCAGCGACTAACCTATTTCAAGAAAAATATGGATAGATTGAAGGAAACACGGAGAGTTGAAAAGGGAACAGCCCAATATGGAATCAACCAATTCTCCGATTTTTCTGGTAAAAATGCAACATAACATTCATTTCTAAACCTTCAACCAGAGTTTTTATTATTATTATAGACTGGTTGGAGTTCTACACGAGAAGCAGCAATTATTACGGCGACTTCTACAGGGTGGACCAAAAAAAACGTTTACACCCGTTAATGGTAGATTACTGACGACATTTCCAGCCCGGATCTGCAATCCGTTTTTTCGGAATCGCCTTTATAACTGCAAAAAGTGATTTTTGGCAACTTTCTGAAAAAGTCCGACTTTGGCTTATTCTTCAGGTCAGAACTTTTTTCCTGTTTAAGATGAGTTGATTCTGAACAATTCTGCAGAAAGCCAACAAAATTTCGATGTTTTTAGCTACATTACTTTGTTTTTTACGGTTTGGTTTGGTATCTTTTTTGACACCTGAATAGAAAAAAACACACGAAAAAACTTCTTTACTAAATAAAACACTCGACATTTGTCCGAACAAATTTTGGCACAGACACGGGCAAGTTTGATAAAAGTTGGCGGCCGTCCCGAGGATGCTAAAAAATAATTTTACGATTTTTTATCACGTGATCTTCTGGGAAAAATTATTAGATGTTTGCCAAAAACTCTTCAAAAATCCTAAGAGTTTTCTAGCTGTAGACTGTGTAAGGGGGTCTTGTATTGTTTACAAAAATTGTTTACATAGCTTTTTTTGAATACCGCGGTGTCACATGCCTTCTACAGCCAGTTTAGGAAAATTCAAATAATAATTTTCGTGCTTTTCAGATTGTCCGTGGTGTTAGCTAAATGTGGTAGTGCTAAGAGTGTTAATAGCATGATCGAGGTTCAATTCTCGGCGGTCAATATTTTTTTAACTATCAAAAAATCTGATGGAATATTTTATTCATACCTGTATCTGACCTGTTGTAACACCAACAACTTTATGGTTTTTTGGGGGTAATACCATCTGTAAATTGAGTTATATCAGATACTATTGGTATCACAATACACATAATTATTATTCATGTAAGCCCCTGAGAGACTGCCTTGATAATGTAAGGATGGTTTTTTTTATGTTTCCCTACGAGAGAAAAAAAAAAAAAAAAACTAGCGAATTTTCCTAACGAAAATAGAATTTATAAAATAAAGCCAGATAAATTTGTAGGTAGGTTCATCTATCATAAACAATACTAATTAAAGAACAAATATTTACCGATTGCCAAATCTTAATAGAAATCTTGAAAAAAAAACAATATAATATTTTGTAAAATTAATAAACTTTTGCAGTCTTTATTATGTTTTATACTATTTTAACTATTTTGATATAAACAAAAAGGTACTTAAAAAAACAATTTGTGCTCTCTCTCTCTCTCTCTCTCTCTCTCTCTCCCTTCTCAATTCCCTCAGAGGAACTGTTGGAAGTGGCGTCCACCTTCCTGGATGCAAAGGTTGAACCTCTTCATCATGTTCCCTCGAATGTTGCGGAAGATTCCAGGTTTTTCTGTCAGGTCATCGAATGCCAACAGGATTCTTGTTACCAGATTCTGCTACTCTTGCGTCTCCACTGGTATTTCGTAAACTATGTTTTTCACGTGATCCCAAAAGTTCCTGTTGGCAGCTCCATATTCTAAATGCATACCTGCCATTTCAGCATGCGAATAATAATAATTATGTAACTTGTACAAAAAAAACTCAAGAACTTTAAAGGCAATATTTCATAGAATGCAGAAAAATATGCTTGAAAACTATCATCGAGAAACAAACAATCATTCATTTGACTGGCCTTTAATTAATTCCAAGGAAAATGATTATCAGACATAAATAGCTAATTACTCTTTGAGTACAAGACGACCCTACACGGTCAACAATTTTAAGATTTTGAACATCATTTTTGGAGACTTACCTGGTTCGTTTTCCAAGAAGATCACGTGATAAAAAATCGTAAAATTATTTTTTAGCATCCTTGGTTTGGCCGCCAACTTTTATCAAACTTGCCCATGTCTGTGCCAAAATTTTCTCGGGCAAATCTTGAGTGTTTCACAGTGTAAAAAACTTACATGAGAATTTTTTTTCTATTCAGGTGTCAAAAAAGATACCAAACCAAACCGTAAAAAACAAAGTAATGTAGCTAAAAACATCGAAATTTTGTTGGCTTTCTGCAGAATTGTTCAGAATCAACTCATCTTAAACAGGAAAAAAGTTCTGACCTGAAGAATAAGCCAAAGTCGGACTTTTTCAGAAAGTTGCAAAAAATCACTTTGTGCAGTTATAAAGGCGAATCTGAAAAAACGGATTGCAGATCCGGGCTGGAAATGTCGTCAGTAATCTACCATTAACGGGTGTAAACGTTTTTTTGGTCCACCCTGTATTTAGATCTATTGTGACCAGTTGATTCTAATTCTGTTGTACGTCCTGATTTGTACTTTGGAGTAGTCAGGACGGAGGTTTTACCCTCCATTCAGCGCGATTAAACATGGCCATTAGCCATTTGATAGTATATAAAATTGATTGATTTAATATGCTCATTAGTGACTTATGCACTTGAGCGAAACATTGTTTCAAACCTATCTATGTCACAAGAAATGTTTATCATTTAGGTTGCAGAAGACCCTGGTTGATTATTTTAGAACCATGGGAGAGTGAGGGGGAATGGATTAAAGCCAATTTCTCTCCAAATCAGTTCTCTATTATTCCTTTCAGATGAGCAATTACAACGTATGAAGGGACATAGAATCACATCTCCTACTTCCACTGAAGAGGAAGCTCTCAATGCCACAGTTGAAGTTGACGTGAGTGCCTTGCCTGAGAGCTTTGACTGGAGATCCAAAAATGCTGTTACAAGTGTCAAACTTCAAAAAAAGTATGTTTTATTGTATTTTCATTTAGTTGTGTAATTTAGTTGTTTACACAATATTCATCATTCAATCAAAGAATTGCAATAAATTTAATTTTTAACAAGAACTTGAAAGTTATAGGTAATAATTATTGAAGGCCTTGCTGAATAAACGAGCTATTTGCAATTTTTTTTCGAAATCGCCTTTTCGACAGATTTTTTAACATTTTATTAATTTAGTAACAATATTGGATTTTTACAAAGGTTCTTTTCCTAAGCAAATGATAAAAGCTTCTAAATTTTGGGGTCACATACACTAATAACTATCGGAGAGCCACTGACTCTCCGATAGTTATTTTATTAGTGTACAAAAACGGACCATATGACAGATAGCTTGACAACGTGACAACGTCGTCGGGTTGAATAATGAGCTGAAAATAACAATTTTGAAAAGTGCAGATAATGCTCTTTTTTTGAGCAAGGCCTTCAATTTATATTTACAAAAATGAATCCTAGAAACGATAATGAAGACAAACCTGAAAAATAACCTCGCACCACATACTAAAATGCCTACATGTACGAGTATATCTAAATTGCTTTTATATAAAGTCAAAAAACAAAAAACAAAAAACAGTCTCGGAACCATCTCCGAGATCTAGGAACGAGATTGTATCGTCCTGTCTCGGATCCCAAAAAATGATATCGGAGACACCTAGGAGACCATTCGGAGACTGCTGCGGGACAGTCTACGTCCGCACCGTAGCGTCGATTGCTGGTGCTCGAGATTGCTCCAAGATTGGTCTCGGGAACTGTCTCCGAGATCATTCTCGGGGACCGTCTCCGAGCCTTCTCGGAACCGTCTCCGAGAACATTCTCGGGGACTGTCTCCGATACTTCTCGGAACTGTCTCCGAAACTTCTCGGAACTGTCTCTTCTACCCCACAGACCGTTTTAAATACCCTGGGAATTTTAGCTGTAAAACCACCTAAAAATATACGACACATTTTTATAATAGAACATTTTTTTTATTGTGAAATATAAAATAAAATAATTAAGAACAAAACAAAAAAAAAAGAAGAATACACCTTAAAGAATGAAAAATCCCAATAAGAGACTAGGAACAATTGGAATAAAGAGATTGCCATAGGCAATAACCAATAACCCCGCCCTTTAGTTAGGACATTGGATACGAATTCAATTTTTAATATTAATTTTTCGAGTTTAAGTCAGTTCTAACTCAGTTAGGGTCCATTTCTGACCCCTAGTTGATAGAGATAATCCATGCTTATTTGACCCAAGTAATCTAAGGTATCAATATATTTATGCAATCAATTTAGAAACATTAGAAAAAAAATTGACATGAAAATAAAAGTATCACATAAGTTCACATCTTAAAAGTATCTCTATCTTTAGTCACAGCAGACTACCCAGACGGCACAGAAAGTGTTTAAAAAGATTTTAAAAACACTTATTTTGACAAGATTCAGACATTTTATAAAGCTTATTTTGACAAGGCTTAACATTTTAGAAACACTTTTATAAGCTTACTATTTCCTCCCCCTGAGCATTTTATTAAGCTTATTTTTACAAGGTTTTGGAAATTAAATACCTACTTAATAATTAAGGGGCTCCATATTGAATTTCATACCACCGCCATTGCCCGGAAAAATTTGAAAATTGTGAATTCACAGGAAATTTTTAAAATTAATTTGGATTTGATGAAAAATATACTATTTCAAGGCAATTTGGTTCTACAATGATGAAAAGCTGTTGATGAAATGCTAACATTAATAAATAAGAAGACAATTTGTGTTTTTCAGTTTTATATTTTTCCATTTTCATGGTAAAAGAATTAAAAGCAAAAATATGTAACAAACAAAAACATGAAACAAACAGAATATAATACATAGAATCAGCAGATAAATTAAGCCAAGTGGACTTAATTAATCTAAATCTATTATACATATAAGTAATTAAGAGAGAGATATGCTGAAATGCCATCTTCCTGCCCAGCAGCAGGCTGCCCGAAGACAAAGAATACCAGAACAGAAGTTGAGATTATTAAAGATGAAATTAGGAAATAGAACCCAGAGAGAATTTTGACTATAATATGGCATTCATAAAAAAAAGAACAGTCTTCCAGATTTTTTTTTTTTGTTTGATTAAAGTGGGTTTAACCTCAATTGCATAGTCATATCATGACCGAGGTTTTACCCTCATTTGCAGGAAACTCACAAACCTGTTACCCACATTAAGCTCACCGAGCCTGGGTCGGGCCATTTTATTCTGAATTTACTGGGAATAGTACCAGGTAGCCACATTAACCTCACCCAGCCTGATAAAGGCTGTGTATACACATGTCAGCCTCATATTTTCTAAAGACGGAGAATTATCTGTTTCACAACAACAAAAATGAACCAAAATCTTTAGATTACGGGGAGTAGTCAAATCCTGAATAATGCAAGCTACTGTTTTAAAAATTAAAATTAATGAACACATTATAGTAAAAAATGTACTTATTACAAGTAAAAAAACTGTCTAAATTTGCAACACTTAATACTTCTTCTAAACTTACAATATTTTTTTTTTATGTTATAGCTGGTTCATGAAAAACCCCTGTCCTGATTTGAGATAGTGAGGATGGGAATTTCATTCTGAATTTAATGGGAACAGTACCAGATACCCACATTCACCTCACTCAGCCTGAGTAGGGCTAGATATACCAGCCTCACATTTTCGGAGAACAGATTTATTTATTTAAAATAAAAATGGGGGTTGTATACTGAATTTACTGGGAATAGTCCCAGCTACCCACATTAACCTCACTTAGCCTGATAAGGGCTAGAAATGCCTCATTTTTAAAGGGAACAGAATTGCTGTTTGAAAGAAAAAAAAACTGTGAATTGAACACAGGATCTATTGATTATGGAACAGTATAGTCAAATCTTCAATAATGTGAACCTATTAAAAAGCCTTTAGCTAGTCAGTTCTCTGTTCATAGTTGTCTAGCAAAACACTGGTCTTTTCCCTGTTTAAAATCCCCCAGTCAGACACCTGTTAAGAGTGTGATTCTGATTAAGTGGAATATCTGGAACAGGTTAATCTCCAGCATTTCCACATACATATCCTGGTTTGACTATAAAACAATGTAAAATGTAAGATATTGTTTAGATATTGCTTACCCCACTAATTGGAGTGTAAAACTCACTTATGATTAATGCATGGAAATTGGTACACTTTAGAACAGTAAACTTTTTAAAGTAGAAAAAAATTTCTTTTTAGTTACACCCTAAAACTATGATGTAGGAACTTTAGAAGAGTCAACTTGTTGGACTTTTATCAGAAATTGTTAGATATAATTATATTGTTAAATCATCAATTTGTAGTCACTTTCACTTATCCCATGTCAGGTTCAATATGTTTGAGGAGGGAGGCAGCTTGAATAGGTTTCTTCAGGTTGAAGCTATGTTGGATTGGATGCACAATACATGTAAACAGGTGGAAAATATCATGTGGATTTCCTCCATAGATCATAATTATTTTAAATGCTAGGTCCAGTTTAAAAAGATATTATGTTTGCAGACATATTGACCATTACTTAAATTACTTAAAACACGTTTTATTAAATCACTTATTTGGATGAGCAGAAGTCACTGATGCGAAATTACTTATGAAGTTATCTTAGGAATGAGATTACACATAATATTGACGGTAGTTTCTCAAAATACTGTATAAAATATCTTTACCTTTTATGTATTGGAGTTTTACTAATTATCTCAGGAAAACTAATTAATTTATTCAAATTGCAGAATTTACTCGATTTAGAAAATGTTTTGCAAATTTTACTTTCAATTTCCGGTGTTGCCACAGTGTTCCGGATCTCGTTCCGAGACGGTTCCGAGAACATGTACTCGGGACGAGTTAGCTTGGATCTTGTCCCGAATTAGCTCGGGCATAGATCCGGGATAGGTTCCGAGTAAGTTGGTTAAACATTCTCCGGGAGAGTTTCAATCCATTCCCGCAGTACTCCCAGAGAAAGATGTTTCCGAGCACGCTTTTTTTACTCTCTCGTAGTACTACCAGAGAAACGTGTCTCCGAGCACTCTGTTTTTGACACTATCGTATCAATCTCCGAGACTACTATATCGGAGTTAGTAGATCAGAGACACCTTTTTGTTTAAGGGGATGTATATACAATCAAATCAAAAATTATCTTCAAGTAACTGAAATTAATATTCTTGTAAAATGGTTGTATACAATATTCCTTTGGAACAAAAGAAAATCTAACCATTGACAACAAACAACATTATCATGAAACAGGCAAAAAGAAACACTGAATCATCTCTATGGCGTGGATAGATTACATGAAAGCCTACGATTTCCTCATTCATGGTTCATAGAAATACTAAAGATAGGTTAGGTTTATGGAATGTAGAAATGTGATGACTTTCAGGCAATATTAATAGACACAATCGATAACTTAAGTTATTGCTTAGCATCGGTTTTCCCCAACTTAGACAGTACGCAATCCACCCTAATGGCAACTTTATTAGACGTTTAAAAAATAGCTCTGTGGCGCTAAGTCGCGGATTGTGTTCTGTCTTCAGTATAAACAGAAAAGTGAGAAGTTGTACTAGATGTACATGAATATCAGAACATACCTGGACAGCTGTTCCGAGCTTATTTGCTCTCATCAGCAGGTAGGTAATAGTTCTGAATATCCATACCATTAACTAACCTCTCTATTTTAATCAGTATAAACAGAAAAGTGAGAAGTTGTACTAGATGTACATGAATATCAGAACATACCTTGGATGGGGAAAACTGATACCAAGCAATGACTTAAGTCGAAAACATTTTGAAATTTTTGTCTTTGAATTTCGCTATTAGAATTAATAAATCTGCTGTTTTGAATGTATAGAAAAACTCCAAAGAAACTTCTACTATTTTAGAATCTAGTACGTGGAACTAAATTCTAGACTGGTCATGTCTATTCTGTTCTATTCTACATTACAGTTGTGGTTCATGTTGGGCAATCGCTGTCACTGGTTGTGTTGAATCTCGGCATGCTATCAAAACCAAGAAGCTGGTGGAACTGTCCATACAACGTGAGTCCACTTATTTCAACAAACTATCGGGGTCTAAGGTACATTAAATAAGAATATATAATTAGGTAATTACCTTCAGAAAAGTCAGTGGTTCAAGTTCCAAGTTCAGCAAAGCTATAGTAAGTAATGCGAATTTTAGTGTTTGTGACATCACGAAAGTGATAAACAAGGGTTCGAGCTAGAAACTCAGCCGAAGCTGCTGGAGTCAATTTGACGGTTGACTATGCTCACTCGTGGGCCATAAAGTCTAAAAACAATAATAAAATAAATCAATAATGGGACTTAGTAATCTTAATCGAAAAGTATAAATAAGGATATACAGGGTGTCCCACCAAACTTGGACACCTCAAATTACTCGGCCCCTGAAAGAGTTTTTGAAAAATAAAAAAATCTAGGGTACATGTGCTAATTATGCGGTTTCAGTTATGAATTTTTTTTAATACAGGGTGGTTCAAAAGTCAGAAATTGAGTTGTCAACTTTCGATTTTTAAATGGATTGACCTGAATTTTATTTTATAATTTTACTTCTAAATGATTCTTGGGTACTTTTTTAAACAAAAATATTACATACAGGGTGGTTTTTTTTCGACCAATTTTTTTTCTAAATCTTGAATAACTCAAGTTAGGTTAATTTTTTCGATAACAAGAAGAGAATGTGTTTGTGTAATGAATACACGCACTTTCAATTGGCATCAAAATTTTTTATACAGGGTGGTTCACAAGTGAAATAATGACTTGATTTTTTTTTAAAACCGAGTTTTTTTAATTTTTTATTTAGGATTAATAATTCTCGTCTAATTTTACACATTTTTCGTTAGTCATATCGAAAAACAAAACTAAAAGGTTGTACAGGGTGAGACATAATTTTTTTGTAACACCCTGTATATGGGCAGTCAAAGAGACGCTAAATTGAATATAAAGACTAAATATGCAAGAAAAACTTTGATTTTTAATTAAACTAAAAAGTTATGGTGTTTTAACTAATATTGTCGCATGGACCACCCAGTAGATATTTTCTTAAACCATCATATGGGTAGTCGAAACTGTCTAAAATTCAACGAGGAGTCCAAATCTGAAAGAAAAAGAATGAATTCAAAAAGCCATGCTCAATTTTGTGTCTGCACCTACCTACTTTTTATTTCAAGTTTTAAAATCATTCAGTGTGGACACCGAATTGAAAATGGCTTCAAATTCGTGTTTTTTACTTGTTTTTCCCACATGATTCGAAGTGTTCGTTGAATTTTATACAACTTAGGGCACATACATGATAGTTTAAGAAAATATCTACTGGGTGGTCCATGCGACAATATTAGTTAAAAAACCATAACTTTTTAGTTTAATTAAAAATCAAAGTTTTTCTTGCATATTTAGTCTTTATATTTAATTTTGCGTCTCTTTGACTGCCCATATACAGGGTGTTACAAAAAAATTATGTCTCACCCTGTACAACACTTTAGTTTTGTTTTTCGATATGACTAACGAAAAATGTGTAAAATTAGACGAGAATTATTAATCCTAAATAAAAAATTAAAAAAACTCGGTTTTAAAAAAAATCAAGTCATTATTTCACTTGTGAACCACCCTGTATAAAAATTTTTGATGCCAATTGAAAGTGCGTGTATTCATTACACAAACACATTCTCTTCTTGTTATCGAAAAAATTAACCTAACTTGAGTTATTCAAGATTTAGAAAAAAAATTGGTCGAAAAAAAACCACCCTGTATGTAATATTTTTGTTTAAAAAAGTACTCAGGAATCATTTAAAAGTAAAATTATCAAATAAAATTCAGGTCGATCTATTTAAAAATTGAAAGTTGACACCTCAATTTCTGACTTTTGAACCACCCTGTATAAAAAAAATTTCATAACTGAAACCGCATAATTAGCACATGTACCCTAGATTTTTTTATTTTTCAAAAACTCTTTCAGCGGCCGAGTAATTTGAGGTGTCCAAGTTTGGTGGGACACCCTGTATATTATATTATTATCATGTCAGTTTAGTAATAATAATAACACTCTTTAGTGTAGGTGTTAAACCAGGCGAGGTTAATACTCAAAGCAAACCTAAACCTCAGATTCATATTATTATGTGGTCACAAACTCAAATTAATGAGGAAAATTTCATGCACTGGGTGGGATTCGTATCCCTACACTACCTGGAATACCAGACTAAATCCTGGCATAGTAAAAATAGTAATTAATTTATTAAATACTTGATTTTGTTTCAGAGCTTGTGGATTGTGACAAAGAAGATGGCAATTGTACAGGGGGTTTCGAGGCAAATGCTTTTGATTACATTGAGAAAGCGGGCGGTCTTCGTAAGTATTAAATTCAAATCCTTCGCCAATCGTTGGTATGGCTAACCGCTTGACTCAGACAGAGACCGGACCCTCGTTCCAGAAAGCTCTCTCATAATCCAGGTAGCATAGAGATCCGTTGGTTAGAATCCCAGCCATTGCATGAATTTTTCATCATTTATCTGAGTTTGTGACCACACTAAGAACCCTCCGAGGGTTAGGTGGCATTAACCTCGCCAGGTAATTGGTTACCTTCCACTTAATAGTATTATCATGTAAAAGAACAGTAATAAATCTCTCTTAAATTTCAATTAAATGTTATGTATTTCTCAGAACCCAGCGCCCTCTATCCATACGTAGACGACAATAATCCAGTAGAATCTCAGCATTGCAACATCAGCCAGGTGAAGGAGCAATCTCTTGTGAAAGTTCTCAGCTACAAGCAGATAGTCGGGGGAGAGCCTGCTATGATGAAGGAATTGTATGAGAATGGGCCTATGACTGTCGGTTTTAATGCTCTCTTTTCTTTCTTTGTAAGTGTAAAGCCCCGTCACCAGCGGTATTGAACGTGTTGTTCCACAATGTTTCCTGCAGTGTGGACGTGTTAATCAACATGTTGAACAACAATTTATTCAGTCAAACGCAACCCGATTCAAGGCGGTAAAGAGCAAAGGAAATTTTGTTGAACGGAAAACATTCAGTAATTTCAGTACCTAATCAGCATTCTAGAGAGAAGTAGATACGCATTTTTCTTTTTTCTACCAAAAAATTAAATTCGTTTTTACTATGTAGATTAAATTAAATTCGAAGTAATCACCGTGGCCAAGTGAGTTAGCGCAATAGGCATTGCACGCATAGTCATCTGGGTCCCATACAAAGCAGGTCAGGAATTTTTCTGCTCTGTACTTGGATATTCGGGGTCCACTCATACCTGCGAGGAAAATTTAATCAAAGCAGCTACTCATTTTTCCTCACGAGGTATGAATGGACCCCGAACACCCAAGTACAGAGCAGAAAAAACTCTACCCCGCCGGGGATCGAACCCAGGTCACCGTGCGTGCAATGCCTAGCGCGCTAACTCACTCGGCCACGGTGACTACTGGATAATGGATAGTAATAAGATGCCAAAGACAGTTCTCAACGCACAGCTTCAAAATACAATAAGAGTAGGAAGATCACAGTGAGGAAGACCAAGACTAGAAGGGATAGATAACATTAATGAAGACCTACAACACATGCAAATAAACAACCCGCAACTTAAAATGACTGACAGAATAGCATGGAGGCAGATAGTGAAGGAGGCCAAAGCCCACAGAAGGCTGTAGCGGCACATAATGATGATATGTCCTTTCTCCTTGTTAGGTGTCATCAAAACTTGATTTTTCTTTAAAAACTGGCGGTTACGGTATAACAATTATAATTATTTTCCATCAGAACCGGAAAGTTATTTTCCAGAACTGATCTAGATTTTGTATCGAAAAATATTCACCACCATCGCCCGTTTTTATTGCTGTTTAACAAGTAAAACTTAATGAGAAATGTAGTATATTTTTATTATTTTTCATATCAGATCCTCTTAGGGCAAAATTAATAGACAAAATCGATAACTTAAGTGATTGCTCAGCATTGGTTTTCCTCATATAACACAGTACGAAATTCGAGATTTAGTGCTACAGAGGTATTACAAAAACGTCTTTCAATTTCAACTTATTTCGATTTCAGTCATACAACGGTGAAATTTATGATAAAGACAAAATAGCCTGCGATCCTACAACACATGACCACGCAGTACTGCTTGTAGGCTATGGACAAGAGAAAGATGCCGGTAAGTAAAGCTTCCAGGGTGGGTGGTTCTATCACACACTCATTTATAATGCATGAACATTTAGTTAAGTGCATAAGTGAGTCAGACCTCAGTAGCTTGATCGATAAGGCGACTGACTTGTAACCTGGATGTCGGTGGTTCAAGTCCCGGTTTCAGCGAAGATTTAGTAAAGCAAGTTTGAGTAGTTGTGATATCACGGAAGTGTTTATTGTCAAAACACTTCTAAATGTCTAGGATTTGAATTTTAATGTAACTTTCTTACTTTCCCGACTCGAGTTTCGCCTAATTCATAGACATTATCGAGGGAACTATAATCAGACTAACTTGAGTCGGGAAAGTAAGTTACATCAAAATTCGAAGCCAAGTAGCGTAGGGATCCGTTGGTTGGAATCCCACCCAGTGCATGATTTTTTCCCTCATTAATTTGAGATTGTGACCACATAATAATAAGACTCTGAGGGTTAGGTGGTAGAAAATGCTTCGAGCATTAACCTCGCCTGGTGGTTACCTTCCACTATAGAGTGTCATTAGTATTATTATTTACTCTATAACTACAGTTCTACACGAATCCATACATAATTAAGATCTGAATTTGTTTGTACCCATTTCAGCTGGCAAGACAATACCCTTCTGGATAGTCAAGAATAGTTGGGGAAAAACTTGGGGACGAGAGGTATGTTCTTTATTTAATTGTTTTATTTTTATCTTATTAGTACCTTGCCTTATTATTTCTGTCAGTTTGAATTACTCATAAGTCTCCTGTGTCTCACAAGTTTTAAACTGGCACAATAAATCTCGGGTGAAGCATTCTTAGTCTTTGAAGCAGAGAGGAAATGTAATGGGCACAGTGTCTCGTTATTCAGAGTTGGAGGTATTTTATAATAATGAATATTTTATAATAATGAATACCTATTAAATATCGTTTGCATTTTTTTTTTTTTTTTTTTAGAAATGTAGATCGAAAGTAATGAAAAATTCTCAATTTTTACAATATTATTATTATTAGAGGCAAAAGTTGAAAAATCATTAATATGTAGTACGTAAAATAATATGCTTATTTAATAATATTATTGCCAGCGTCAATAGCACGTTGAATGAACCATTTCTCGTAGGATCACCGAAGTTAAGCAACGTCCAGCGAGGTGAAGACTTCGATGCTTTATTCCAGCTAAACCCTGGCTGGCTAAGATTATGTGGGTAGCAGGTTTGTGGGTTTCCTGCTAATGGAGGGTAACACCCCCGTCGTGATATGACCATGAAGTTCAAAGCGACGTTAAACTCAAAAAAAAAAAAAAAAAAAAATGCGTCAATCACTTTTTTGTGCAGAGGAAGATGTCAACACCTGCATCGTCAATGATGTTTCAAAGATCTAGAATTCGCCAGATAGGGTAATGCTTGATTGAGATGCAATACTTCTCTTGGTTTTAAACACTTAACAAATTACCAACTTGGTGGGTCCTTGCTAATTGTGTGCTCAAAAATATCATGGTCATTGTTTTTCTCTCACTCGCTAGCTTGATCAATAAGGCGGACTCGTAACCTGGAGGTCGGTGGTTCGAGTCTTTATAATGACAAATATAAAATATGCCTTAAGAAAAGGGTATTGATTATTTTTCATACTTAACCTGTATGATGGTTGGTGTGTTATATTTTAAGAGAATATTTACCCTTGTGATTAACACAAATTAATAAAAGAACTTTCCGTTTCTGTATCCCCAGGGTTACTTCAGAATAAGGAGAGGCAAGAATGTGTGTGGAATAGAACATTTTGTATGGGCAGCGAAAACCAACTAAGTTTTTTTTTTCTGTGCCAATTTCACCACCAATTAAACCGCTCAAGATTACAGTCCAATAAATTGTCATCTTCTTTAATTGATGAACTGTTTGATGAAATATGACATTGTGAAAACACTGTTCAAACAACCGAGTTGTCTTATTATTTTAATCTATGTTCCATATTTCTTATTTACTTGGTTAGTAGTAACATCGAAAATTGGGTTGATAGTTAGGACGTTGCCTCAAAGAAAATTTACTATTTAAATGTTCTTATCTATATCTATAAAAGAAAGCTGTCTGTATGTGTGTATGTATGTGTGTATGTATGTATGTATGTCTCCGGAGAGATATACAATAAAGTATATCTCTGGGGGAGCCTGTAACCCCCACGGAGCGCGTCCCCAGGTGGTGGATAGGGGAAAGCTCGCCATCCTTGTATTGCACACCCCGCGAGGATGAAGGGTAGGAAGGACATAAAACACTTCTCGCGAACCAACAGGCAAAGTAGCGTCTGATCTCCAGTGGAGCGGCTACTAACCTATGGCGCGACTGACCCAGAATGGGCGGCGTCATAGTCCTGTAGCTAAGCGTCTGCTCAGAATGAGCGGCTGGCAGCCATCTCGGCTCAAAGAGTGACAAACGGTCAACGACTCGAATCCTTGATTTGAAGCGGAAGAACCAAAAATAGAAGGAAAACTCTAAACCGGGCTCCCTGCTATGGATTCACACAGACCACCCGGCCTTCTGGATCCTATCAAGTAGTGTGAGTTGACAGTGCTACTGGACGCAAGCTAGTGTCACTTTAAACACTTCAGAGCGAAACCTCTTCTTCTAATCTTAAACAACATGGCGAGTTCCAAAACAGCGGATTTTGTACCCCAGACGAGTAATAGCAGAAATGTTGAATCTCGTCCTCTAGCAGGCTGCCTCATAGATTCTGGGGGAGGCAAGAACGCGTCATGTTTTTCATCATACAAAAATCAACCAATCTAAACGTACAAAACACATCAAAATAGCAACTTGGAACATACGTACCCTTCTTGATTCGGACAAAGAAAAGAGCAATACTTTAGTGAGAAGAACAGCAGTCCTTACAAAAGAATTTGGTAGATACGACTTAGACATCATTGCACTTCAGGAGACACACATGACTGGGTATGGAAGACTTGATGAAAAAAATCCAAATTACACCTACTATTGGTCAGGAAGCGAAGACGCAACAACTAACCACGGTGTTGCAATTTGTATACGATCAGATCTAATAAAGAAAGGCATCATCTCCGAACCGACATGCATAAACGACAGAATAATGACTCTGCAAATCATCGAAGAGAAGACAAAAACTACCTTTATTAACTGTTACGCCCCAACAAATGTCCAAGATATTACCCAAAAGGACGCCTTCTATGAAGAACTAGCCGAAATTATAAGGTCCGTCCCTAAATCCCACGGAATTATAATTGCGGGAGACTTGAATGCTAGAGTGGGAAATAATTACAAGCAATGGAAATCAGTAATCGGCAAACACGGATTCAATGCTGATGTGAATGACAATGGAAACAGGCTACTAGAACTGTGCGCACTCGAAGAACTGACAATAACAAATACTTGGTTTCAACAAAAGAAAAAACATCAGTCCACCTGGCAACACCCTCGTACAAAAAAGTGGCACATGATAGACTACATCATCGTGCGACAATCAAACAGAAACAATGTCAAACGATGCAGATCAATGCGAGGTGCCGAATGCGGAACTGATCATTATATGGTCCGAGCTACAATACACCTAACGCCAAAGAAATACAAAGCACAACCTCGTGATCCAATTTACGATAGCCAAAGTCTTAAGAGAGATGAAATCCGCACAAGCTTCAAAAACAAGATCATAGAACTAAATGCCAACAATTACTTAGAAAACCCAAATGTACAAACAGCGTGGACCATTATGAAACAAACTTTCTCTGAAGCAGCCGCTGTAACAATGCCTAAGAAGAAACCAAAGAGATCAGACTGGTTTGAAGACTGCAACGAAGGTATTGAAGAATTACTTAAAACAAAGAAAAAAGCCTACGAAAGCTATCTAGCCAAACCGTGTCGATACCAGTGGAATGAATTCAAGACTGTGAGGAAAAAATGTCAACAAACAATTAGAGAAATAAGAAACAACTGGTGGATAAAAAAAGGTGAAGAACTTCAGGAATACATCAACAAAGGAGACACGTACAACCTCTATCAAGGAATCAAAAACATAGTCGGTCCAACAAAAAGAAACTTGATCATAATTGAAGACGAGAAGGGTAAGAAAATAGAATCTCAAGAGAATAGATTGAAACAATGGAACAAACATTTTTCTAACCTGTTCAACCAAATCACAGATTCAGATCCACGAGCCATCAACATTACACCAAGTGAGGACACAACAATTCCTCGGGACGATCCACCTAATCACGCTGAAATCCAAAGTGCGCTCATGTTTATTAAGAACAATAAAAGCCCGGGAATTGACATGATCACTGGTGAAATGTTGAAAGCGGGGGATAATGAAACAATCAACATTCTTCATAGTCTATTCCAAAAGATATGGATACAGAAATCTATTCCGGTAGATTGGAAAGAATCCCTTATTATACCTATACACAAGAAGGGAAGCAAGAGTGTCTGTGGAAACTACCGAGGAATCTCCCTCTTATCTGTACCAAGCAAGGTTCTCTCACGAGTATTATACAACCGAATTTATCCAATGATCAACTCAATTTTGAGCGATACACAGTGTGGATTCCGAGCTGAAAAATCAACAACAGACATGATATTTACATCCAGGCAACTAATTGAAAAAAGTATCGAACAGAAAACAGCACTTTGCATAGCATTTGTGGACATTTCCAAAGCTTTTGATTCTGTTGACAGAGAAATAATGTTCAAAATTTTAGAAAAAATAAAGTGTCCCCCAAACATACTACAGATTCTCAAATTAATGCTCCAAGAAACCACAGCATCAGTCCGCGTGGAAGAAACCAAGACCCCTCCATTCAACATAACAACTGGAGTAAAACAAGGCTGTGTAATTTCTCCACTCCTGTTCATACTATACATGGAAGCAATAATGAGAAATGTAGCCTCTAAATCAGTCGGTGGCATCGCGATCAAATTTAGGAATGATTTCGATCTTTTCAACAGAAGGAACCTGAAGGCAAAAACAAAGGTAAAAGAAATACGAATAATTGATCTAATGTTCGCAGACGACTGCGCCCTGATGGCTGAAAACCCTGAAGACCTACAGGAACTACTCAATATTTTTACAAATGAAGCTCAGAAGTTTGGACTCCATGTTAATCAAAGCAAAACGGAAGTAATGTTCATTAACACTCCACCTAAAGATATCATGTTGAGGAATGAAAGAGTGAACATAGTTAACGATTTTAAGTACCTCGGAAGCCATCTACAACATAATGGCTACATAGACAAAGAGATCAATCATAGAATAAGCTCTGCAAGCCAAGCTTTCCAGAGGTTGTATTCAAGAGTTTGGAAACGCCACGAATTAAATCTGAAGACAAAACTACTAATTTACCAAACCATTGTACTCAGCACTCTACTATACTCTTCAGAAACATGGACCATACTTAAAAAAGACATTAATCGACTAAATGGGTTCCATATAAAGTGTCTCAAAACCATTTGTAAAATATCTTGGCGAGATATGATACCAAATGAAGAAGTCCTGAAACGAACAAATATGTTGTCTATTGAAAATATTATCAAAGTAAAACGACTAAGATGGGCTGGGCACGTAAGCCGTATGGATGAAAAGCGCACACCCCACCAAGTTGCCTTCTCAGAATTAAAAGTTGGAAAAAGACCCCAAACCAAACCTAGAAAAAGATGGATTGATATGATAAAACAAGATTTAAAAGAACAGAAAATAGAAATCCAAAATTGGCGAAATCTAGCATCCAACAGACAACAATGGCGAGAAAAAATCAACGAAAAAGTCCAACAGCACCAGGAACAGAAAATAAAAGAAGCTGAAACAAAACGACAGGAAAAACATGAACAAGAAGATCTATTTGTTTGGGAATGTCCACTTTGCAATTTCAAAAGGGAAGGAAGAACCGGAAGACAATATGTCAACTCACACCTCACACAGTCACACCGCGAGGAAGTAGAAAGAGCCCGAGATAATAATCCGCCAAGCCTTGAATGCCCACTTTGTAACACCAAATGTACCACAAAAGCTGGACTAAGTAGTCATATGAGACACCGCCACCCAGCACATCAGTCTGAAACACAAAAACTTCAACCCGTCAAAAAACCAATAACTCAACACCGGCAATCATTTCCTCTAACACAAACCCCAATACCAACACAAGTGCACCAATCAACATCATCAAGAAGAGCGTACTCTCAAACACAGTGCCCAAGAACAAACCAGCAAACCCAAGTACATAGCTTACAGAGAACAACAAGCAGAAGAACACAACATACAAATCAAGAAGTCTCAACCAACCAAAGTGCCACTTCAACTGCTGTCAACCAGTTTCAGTGCAGAGCATGCAGCAGATCATGTCGCTCCCTCGCAGGTCTCCGTAGCCACCAAAGGAACTCAACATGCAGAACAAGATTGGAAGAAGAGCTGGAATCATCGGTCACGATGCAGCACCAATAACATGTATAACATGTATGTATGTATGTTCTTTATACAAATCCACACCGTTTGACCGAGAAACCTGAAATTTTGCACATAGGTCCGCTTGGATCAGGAAATTCTTCTAGGCTAGATTATATCTCCCTGAGGTTAAGCTACAATGAGTAAGGATAAAAATGGATGGGTGACGCAAAAAAAATGCACGTTTTTTGACATAAATGACATTTTTTTCTCGAAATTTGTCGCGACGACCTATCAACTCAAAGCGAGAAAGTTTTAGGCAAGGGCTTGAGCTTTCAATTGACATATCGATCGCGAATTTCTGATGAGCCGTTCTTGAGCTACGCCGGGTAAGGTAAAAAAATGGATGGGTAACATGTAAAATATTCACGTTTTTTGACCTAAATGACATTTTTTCTCGAAATTTGAAGTGACGACCTATCAACTCAGAGCGAGAAAGTTTTAGGCAAAGGTTTAGGCTTTCATTTGACATATTGATCGCGAAATTCTGATGAGCCATTCTTGAGCTACGCCGGGGAAGGCCAGAAAATAGATGGGCGACAAAAAATATTCAGGTTTTTTTTCAAACCTAAATGACATTTTGTGTGTGTGTGTGTGGTGTGTGTGTATGGTGTGTGTGTGTGTGTGGTGTGTGTGTGTGTGTATGGTGTGTGTGTGTGGTGTGTGTGTGGTGTGTGTGTGGTGTGTGTGGTGTGTGTGTGGTGTGTGTGTGTGTGTGGTGTGTGTGTGTGTGTGTGTGTGTGGTGTGTGTGTGGTGTGTGTGTGGTGTGTGCGTGTGGTGTGTGTGTGGTGTGTGTGTTGGTGTGTGGTATGTGTGTGGTGTGGTATGTGTGTGGTGTGGTATGTGTGTGTGTGTGGTGTGTGGGTGTGTGTGGATGTGTGTGTGTGGATGTGTGTGTGTGGGTGGGTGTGTGTGTGCGTTGTGTGTGTTTGATGGGCTGGCGAAGCGGCGGGTGTAACCCGCTAGTCATATCAATAAAAAAGTAGATTTGAAAGCGCTCATCTTTCTGAGTTCAAACAAAATATATTATGATGTCTCTTCTGCTAATGTGATACATGATGTCTCTCCTGCTAATGTGATATATGATGTCTCTTCTGCTAATGTGATATATGATGTCTCTTCTGCTAATGTGATATATGATGTCTCTTCTGCTAATGTGATATATGATGTCTCTCCTGCTAATGTGATATATGATGTCTCTTCTGCTAATGTGATATATGATGTCTCTTCTGCTAATGTGATATATGATGTCTCTTCTGCTAATGTGATATAATGATATGATGTCTCTTCTGCTAATGTGATATATGATGTCTCTTCTGCTAATGTGATATATGATGTCTCTTCTGCTAATGTGATATATGATATCTCTTCTGCTAATGAAAAAAAAAAAAAAATTAACCAAAGAAAAGAAAACTTTGGTAATAGAAGCAGGCTCTCCAGAAAATTAATGTCAAAGAAATAGTTATGTACAGTATTTTTTTTTGTCTCAAAAGGTAACTCTTTTTCGAATTTTAGTATGAAAACACTTGAAATGCAAAATTTCCAACCTTTTACCATTACTTTTGAGCTTCTTTAAATAGAAGGGAAAAAATAGTTTATTTTCTCTTCACAATGGGCCTTCATTTTTAGAATTATTAAAGGAATTGGTTTTCTCACTTTTCTTTGAAATTTGCTCAGTATTGTTACACGATTGTGGCGTGTAACTTGTTTAAACAAAAAGGAGACATTTAAACAGTTGGGAAAATGTAATATTTACAAAATAGTTAAATGAATATTCCCAAGAAGATCGACAACATGCTTTGAAAATCGGAACATCGACTGATTAATATTATTAGGTGAGTTGATCACGAACATGATAAAATAATTATTTTCTGTTTGATTATTTTTGTAGTTTTTAAATAAGAAAAGGAGGATACACAAGTATGATTTAATGCTTTAATTCTGTTTTCTAGAGTTTATCAAACTATTTAGAATACCTAGATAAATTACAACAAATTTGTGTTTTTTTTTGTGTCTGCAAATAAGTCATATCATTAAGAAATATTTTTAATTCTCATATCTAGGTAACATTAATTTTTATCCTCGGATGTCATATGATCAAATAAGATTTTAATACTGAAATAAGGAACAATTTCTTTCCATTTGTTCATTGAAAAAAAATATAGCAAGAGATGGGTTCTGATTTTACAGAAAATCGTAAGGGTTGTTGCTGGATTCACAGGAAAATCATGATGGCGAGGAATACGGGCAGAGTGAACAGCAGGGCTGTGCTTGTGGCAGTGGATGTCAGGTACTGGATGATCAGCAGGATGAGGTAGAAGAAAGCAACCTGGACGGCAAAGTTGGCGTACTTCAACCTGCAAGAGATTATTTTAATGTGTCACATTTTGTGCATACTATGTATATGTAAGTGGTATAGCTACAAGAGGTACACGGAAGTTGCCTCCTCGAAGATTGTTTTCTAGAATAACGAACGATCGGGTGTACCCTGGGCAACGGCATTGCCGGCTGAAACTTCTAACCACCGTTGAAAACCAACGGACTCGGAAAGTAAAGTAAAGTATAGCTACAACTTTGTAAAGCCAACACCTGTATTGAAATGCACTTTAAATAAATAAATATATACTTATGGTCTATCCCGGTAGCTCAATGATCAAGTCGTCTACTCATGAAAGCCAAATGAGTGAAACCAACTCTTATGGGAGTGAAACTCAGATGGATCCGGTAGCTCAGTGGTAAAGGCGGCACTCTGTGAATCCAGAGATTCCAGAGGTCGTGGGTTCGAAACCCAGCCGGGACAAGACAGGTTATCCTCCCATTTGGATTTTTACTACAAAATAATACGTCTTGGGCTTACTGCTGGAATAATGGGACTTAATAGTCCTAATCGGGCAGTATAAATAAGGCGATATTATTATTATTAGGTATTATTATTATGGAACACTTACTTTTGACTTTTGCTCTTAGCCCTTTGCACTGTGCTGTCCTTTTCATTCAGCAAATATCTCCGCACTCCGAAAGCTAGGTTCAGGAAGAATTGCTTCCAATTCAGGGTGCTGATATTCAAGTAGAAAGTTTCCCTCTCTGCAGATGGGATTTCTCCTTCCAGAGCCATTGCTTTTGTGTTATCGAACTTCCATTCATTGAAAATGAAAGGCTCTAGTAGGTTGAGCGATTTGTTGATGCTTCGATGTAGTCTTATCAACCTGGTATACAGAAAAATAGATTATTAAAGACAAGTACATCATCTTATTTAGTTGACTAATTACATCACAATTCAAAATAATCAGAGGTGTCTTTTTATTCATTTTTTCTTTCAATCAAATGTTAAATAAAGAATTACATACCAGCTGAAACCCAGCATTTCGTTACTAGTCCGTAGCTGGAGTCTAAATGGTTGAATTACCGTTAACCAAAGATCCATTAACTTAAGCCCAACTACGATCCGCGTAATGATAATTAAAAAAAAAGATACTTTTAATAGGTCATTAAATTTTTCAAGAGATGTTAAGGTTAAAGCTTGCAGTTGTTTGTAACGGATACCTCCCGGTGCGCTCGTGTTGTTAACCCGGCACCTAAATGGGAAGTATTCTCGTCCATCAGAGGCATACTACGGGATGGGCAAGCTACAACACAGACCACAAGCGTCTACAGTAGCTGCTGTTTCGTGGCATTTATTCTTTTTTTTAGAAAAAGGAAGAGTAAAGAAATAACATCAAAATTACTGGGCACTTACCCGACCAAGAAAGATGAAATAATTTCGCATGGTCGGGTTTCATAGCCACGAAATACAAAAGGCTATGAAACAATCATATTAGAAACGAAGAAAAAATAAATCAGAACTATTACCTGCTGATGAGAGCAAATAAGCTCGAAACAGCTGTCCAGGTATGTTCTGATATTCATGTACATCTAGTACAACTTCTCACTTTTCTGTTTATACTGATTATACTGATACTGAAATGTGGTTTATTCTTACTTAGGCCTCTGCCCCGTTACTTTGAGCATGGCGTCGAAAAACAGGGCAGGTATGAAGTGGAAGATGTACGAGGAGATTTTGTACAGCTGGATGCTGGGCAAGAGTTTGAGCGTGGGATACCAGATGGCTTTGGCGGATGGATAGTCGTGCAGAATGTTCGTCATCTGGCTGCTGAGGCAATTCCAGCGGAAGGGATTGCAGGTACTAGACGTGGCGTGGTACACTGGGGTCTGGTGGGGCCTGAGACAGTTAAAATACGAAAATATTAATATACAAGGAGGATTTCTATACATGCAAATAAGAGAATGGTTTCTTTTATTTAAAATACATTTTTAAATAAATAAATAAATAAAATCTTTTTTTATTCCATATTCCAAGGAGGATTATTTTTCCAAAGAATGATAAGGGATAAAAAATATTAAATCTTAAATGATTAGTCTTTTGAAAACTTTTTCCTGTCCCAGAAGGTACTCTCACTCACAATACCTCATAATCTCCTCTTCAACTCTCAAAATTCGTTCAATTAACGCATTCAGAAAGTCCAAATGAGGAGTGGAAAAGGGAGATGAAAATACTGCCGTGCGTATGACATTGTGTCCTACTGCCTATGCCACAATGCTAACAAATCTAGATTTCACTTTTCTTTTTGATTTCTATTCCAGGAAAATTCTATGGGAGAGTAGAAACGGCGCGTAAAAAAAAACAAAAAAAAAGAAAAACAAAAAAAAAAAAAAAAAGACCTCGGAAATGAGATTATAGTGAAAAATTCATTAAGAACTATTTCACTTCCCAAATTGTTTTTTTTTTTTTTGTCTAAAAAAAGGGAGAAGACCAGCATTGGCTTGGTTCTGGGGGCCTTTGTCAATTATTAGCCTCCTTGTGTGCACAGTGGTAGAAGTGCTGAGTCATTACTCCACTGTCTGGCTACCATCGTTCACGATGACGCCACCCTATGATGATAATGATATAAAAACTAGTAAGTCTTAAATTATTAGAATTTTGAAAACTTTTCCCTGTGCCAGAAGGTACTCTCACTCACAATACCTTATAATCTCCTCTTCAATTCTCAAAATTCGTTCAATTAACGCATTCAGAAAGTCCAAATGAGGAGTGGAAAAGGGAGATGAAAATACTGCCGTGCGTATGACATTGTGTCCTACTGCCTATGCCACAATGCTAGAATAGAAATATAGATATGTGTTCCTTTTGTTATTATATCACAATTTTTAGTAAAGCACTTTTACAAAGCACTTTTAAGAACTAAAAGAAGAGAATATGAAGAAAGAGAACTACTAAAAGCACTTGACACAGCAAGTGTGCCATGGACATTATTTTCCAAGTCTAAGAGTTATACAGGTAATATTTCTATAAATAACCTTCAAATTCACTTTCAAGCTCTTTACTCTAGTCCAATATCAAACTTGCACATAGCATTTAATATTGAATCTCTCTCCATCTGTAATGTCGATGTTCAAAATTGGTGTAGTTTCTAAATTAAAGAAGAAAAAGGCCCCGGGTCCTGATGAGATCATGAATATATTACTCAATCTTTCCAATATCTGAAAGATGGTTGGCTGGTTCTTTACAACCAATGTCTATATCTGACTATAATACCAAATTCATAGAGAACTAGCAAACTCTTCACTATTTACAAGGGAAAAGGGGATCTAAAAGACCCTAACAATTACAAAGGGATTGCTTTACTTGATTGTGCTTTTAAAATTCTAACAAAACTAATACATAACCGGATATTAAGAAATGTAATTGATATAATACCAACAGAACAATATGGTTTGTTTCTTACCAAATTAATCTACCGTTCATCCACTAACTCAACTAATAAACGATGGACATGAAGTTTTTTTTTTTTTTTTTTTCATTTTTTTTTTGGCATTGGTTGGCAAGGCCATTCCATACAGCCAAATGTACAAGATAATCGATGAAGAAAACATCTTACTTTTGGTTGGCAGTGTCCCAGCCGGCCACCAGAATATAGTTGACCACCACATCCACAGGAATGTAGTCGTAGATGAGGTTCTCGTCCACAGGGAGGCGACGCACCACCCCGTTAGCCGCCCCCATGAAGAAGCCTTGCGGCCCGTTGCGGGAGATGGTCCAGCCTGGCTCTGGCTCTCGCCACGCGCCCACAACTGGATTCAGAAAACATATAATAAGAAAAGCTTTCTTCGACCAATACTTATTTTTTTTAAAAAAAAAGTCTAAAAAAAAAAATTAAATTCACAGATCACCTTGCATTCTGCTTCCAACTTCCATATATTATACTGTCTTATTCTTGTTAAATAAATCAAAATAAAAATCAACTACCTCATTAATTTAATGTAATGTTTTTTTTTTTTACTTTTAAATTTAACGTCGCTGGGAGAAGTTTTTTTTATATTGATTTTTTGGGTGATTCCATTACTTTCCTTACTATAGGATAAGGAAAGTAAAAATTAGACGCGAATAGTATTGATTAAAGAAAAACCAGGGGCACAAATACAATCATTTATGGTTAGTGAACTCACTCATGCTTGGTCTGATGATAACAGTAGCATGATTAATATTTGCGTTCGCCACTTCGTGTTCCGCCAGCGCTTTCGTGAAAGTGTACATGTTCACGTGTCGGCCCAGAATCCTGAAATCAAGAGTAAAACCTTTTTTTTATTATATCTTTTTTTCTGTGTTTATTACACATGGCTAGAGGCTTTAACAGGCAATAGCAGTCGTACACTCTTGCATTTATATGAAAGAACATTAAAAGATCTTCGAAAATTCCACTTGTTCAAATCACCTATCATTGAAACCATGTCTCTATACATTTCTATAGTAACTATACAACAGACCTCAGTAGCTTGATTGATAAGGCGGCAGACTAGCTATCTGGAGGTCGGTGTTTCAAGTCCCGAGGTAAGCAAATATTTAGTAAAGCAAGTTTGAGTGATTGTGATTTTAAATATTTTTAAATATGCGTGATAACTTTTTTTGTTGTAAAATACCTGAAACGGCTTTATTTACAATAAATTATTTTCTTAATTAATTGACAAAAATCAAGATCACAAGTCAGAAC
The DNA here is from genome assembly GCA_024516035.1 of Bactericera cockerelli. Taxonomy (NCBI): domain Eukaryota; kingdom Metazoa; phylum Arthropoda; class Insecta; order Hemiptera; family Triozidae; genus Bactericera; species Bactericera cockerelli. The sequence continues at coordinate 20,901,949 of CM044967.1, read as the reverse complement.
TTAAATTTCCCCATTTTAATCATTAGCTTCCTCTCTCTTCCTGGCATGCAAAATACTGGTCAAATGTTAAAATTTCATGAATATTTGTCAGTTATGAATAAATAAATTTAAGGAAATCATTTCCTGATCTGTTTCTTACTCCGCTGCATTCTTTACTATGTCCCCTTCGGTTCCTTCCTGGCAGATTCTGATCACCCTGTCCGCATCCCCGGGGGCTGGGTAGATCACCTCGGACGCTTGCTTGCGGTCTGCGTTCACGTAGGCACTGGACACGTGGATGAACACCTGGAAGAATGAGAATGGAACATTATTCATTTATTATCTGTTAATACTGATTAAAATAGAGAGGTTAGTTGATGGCATGGATATTCAGAGCTATTACCTATTATTATCCCACAAGACCTATTATCCCATAAAATATATAAGACCTGTTTGACTGCTGGAGTAAAGGGACTTTTCAGTCTTACCTCGGCAGTATAAAAAAGGTATATTCTATTACCTGCTGATGAGAGCAAATAAGCTCGAAACAGCTGTCCCGGTATGTTCTGATATTCATGTACAATGTACATCTAGTACAACTTCCCACTTTTCTGTTTATAATGATTTCTGGTTATACTGATTATTTTAATGTTGATCCAACCTCAGAAGCTTAATTGCTAAAACATAAGATTCGTAACCTGCAGGTAGGTGGTTTAAATCCCAAGAAGGATTAATCACCAATGCTTTTTTTATATTATTGCACATGCTATCTCTAGTTTTGTGACCTGAAGGTTACAAAATTTTAGTGATATATGATGGATAATTCATTCAATTAAATTAATTGTACACTCTAGTCTGGTAATCCATGTAGCGTAGGGATCCGTTAGTTCGAATCCTACCCAGTGCATGAATTTTCCTCATTAATTTAAGTTTGTGACCACATAATAATAAGACTCTGAGGCTTAGGTGGTAGAAAATGCTTTGAGCTTTAACCTCGCCTGGTGTTTACCCTTCCACTAAAGAGTGTTATTATTATTATTATTATAGAATCTAGTGGAAGGTAACCATTAGGTGAGGTTAATGCTCAGAGCTTTTTCTACAACCTAGAGTCCCAGACCTAACTTTTTTTTTAAATACATCTATACTGACATTTCTTTTGGAAGGGATATATCAGCAATATCTAATGTTTACATTACTTAAAATAAATATTGAGTATTGTCCTATCAATAGTGGTGGTATATCTATCCGTGGTATGGACAATGGGGGACTTAAACATGTTTGTTTCTTTTCGGTTCAGTATTTCAAAAATATGTTATATACTCATAAGTCTTGTGTCACGTATCTTTATGTAGTTAATTGATTTTTTAACTTTATGGTTAGTTGACATATCCATTTCACCTTGAGACTTTTCATCCCAGCTGCTAGCTCGAGGACCCTCCGTGTTCCCAGCAAGTTGGCAATGCAAGTCTCCTTCATTCCACCTCCAAAGTCGAGTGAGGCTGCGCAATGAATCACCACATGCACTTGTGATCGGAGGAGCTCAATCTGATCCCCAGATATTCCAAGCTTCTCCTGCTCGATGTCACCGGAAATGACGACAAACTTTTGAACAGTTTCGGCCTCATTCAGATTGAGTGCTTTGATAATCTGGAATAAAAATTGTGAAAATATTAAATCATAAGACCAACCTCAGTAGCTTGATGAATAAGGCAGTGGGACTTGTAACCTGGAGGTCAGTGGTTCAAGTCCAAAGTTCTGCAAAGATTTAGTAAATAGAGTTCGAGTAGTTGTGACATCACGAAAATGATTAACACAAATTTGATGACTTTTTTTTTTTTAATCATAAGTTAGTATAAGTAGTGCTTTATATATTTAGACTGTCAGAGCAAGACAGGTAGGCCCATTATGCCATTCTCATTATTATCATTAGTATCCTTAAATTATTTTATAACAAAGACGTAATAATTATGTAGATTCAATGAATTTTTAATGATCATAGAAAAAAAACACTGCCAATTATGGGCACAATACTTCCTCGTGATTGTTTCACATTGAAATCCGTTGTGCAGTTTCTGAGATTTGCGCGTTACAAGTAATACTTTTAACAGACCGACAGACCGACGGACCAATAGACGGACACAAAACCAAATTGGTTCAGGAGGTTATGAAACGTTCAGAAATATGAAAAAAATTGAAATCGGAGCAAAAAAATATTTTTCTTTACAAAAAAGAACACAATACTTCCGATTTCTAATATTAGAAATTTCTCGGAAGTAATATTTGGAACAAAACCTTTTGTGCATTATCCAGTGATTCCAAGAATTTTCATTACAGAGGCCTGTTAAGACCGTCAGATGTGGGTGTAAAAAGCTCACCATTTAAAAAATGGACAAAAATGAACATTATAAGAGAAGAAAAAAAATATGTAGTTTCTGAAAAATACCCTCATGTGCCTTAATCCCTTATGAATTCTTTAGATAGGCAAAAAATCCCCGATAAAGGGACAAAATCCCCGAAAGTTGCGAGGTTGTCAGTTGTCAGATGGTTAAAATAAACTAGTAGAATTCTGTAGTATGTAACACAAATTTCAAAACCATTGAATACTAATACACCACATAGAGACGTCATAGCAGTGACATCAAATAATCAACCATTGAACTTGTACAGTAGCAAGGAGGCTCCATCAGAGTGTGTTGTTTGCCCAAAATAATAACCCAATGAGAGTTCAAAGAAATATGGAAAGAAACAGTATTTGCAATTTTCTATAATGTTTAAAAAAAAGAGTAAATTGAGGTAAAACTTTATTTAAATCGAAAAGATAAAAAAACGGACACAATACAATCAAAGATGAGTAGTGAGTACCCTAATAATGGAAAAACACACCCTCGACCCTAACTTTTGACTTGGCGTGAAGAAAAATAACTCTCCCGCAGGCGAAATGGAGCTAAAAATATCAAACCGGTTAAATTCAAAGAACATCGTGTAAACAAACCTGAGAACATGAGAAATGAAACAGAAGTATGGCCGACCGGCCTTTTGGGTACCCTCTTTGCCGATAGCCGGGGGACGGGGATTTTCAGAGAGTTCAGTCAGTCATTAATCATTAACTCAGAAAATCAGTGCTGAAGGAAACACGAATCAGAGCAGTCGCCACGTCACGTATTATCTTAATTCAATTCATCCGCACGTGCCGGCCTGTGATTTTACTTTTTCCTGTGAGCTACTTTTTCCAGTTTTCTTTCTATCGAGTGTTTTTGTTCTGTATATTAAATTAATATCATTTAAATAGTATTCTAATTACCTAATTGAACTAAAACTATCTATAAGTTATTTTGTAAGTATCAAACCTAATTACTTACTCATTTTAATTTCAGGTAGGTTGGGTACAAATAATGGTAACCGTTTTTCTCCTCTCGAATGGTTTTGTTTCGAATTATAGATTAGTATTATGAATTACACAATATTATCAATTTATCTTATTCAATTAGCTTACCTAATTCAACTACCTAATTACTTACTCAAATAACTAGGATAGACAAGGAGATGAAATTGGATAAAAATTTCAGTGTCTTAAGCGAGACACCACGTTTTTTTTTCTTCTCGTGTGTATAGTTTTATTTTTTGGTCATCTTGAGACGAGAGTGTTACCCTCCATTCACAGGAGACTTACAAACTTGCTACTCTCATTGACCTCACTCAGCCTGGGTTGAACCGGAGTGCCAGCATCACGAAGTCTTCACTTCGCTGGACGTTGCTTAACTTCGGTGATCCTACGAGGACCGGTGCATTCAACGCATCATCGTGGATTATAAGCGAGCGTCGATGCCGCGTTGAATGCACCAGTTCTCGTAGTATCACCGAAGTTAAGCAACGTCCAGCTTGGTGAAGGCTGCGTGATGCTGGCACTCCGGTCTTACCCAGGCTTGGTGAGGTCAATGTGAGTAGCAGGTTTGTGAGTTTCCTGCCAATGGAGGGTAACACACCCATCTCGAGATGACCTAGCTGTCGAAAGAAACATAAAATAGCTTTTATGAAAATATATTTTTTTCTTCTATTTTCAGTTCTTCATAGTGAAGTGACATTGGAATAGAGAATGAGAGGTGACATGATAAACAGAACCAGTTTGGTGAAATCACCAGCAACGCGCACATTTCCAAGAAAATGGTATTTCTTGCATTTCGAAAATGTGGTAAGTTTTTTCTTCTTCTAGTATGATTTTTACTGTAAAAATTATGGCTGACTACACACGTGCATGCATGCTTGGGCATGAAATGCATGCCTGTCACCAACTGGAGCCATGACAGGGCTCTGCCTGCAGTGTGCATGTACTCGCCACACATGGGCAGTCAATTTTTTTTTTTTTTTATCAGGCAGCATGAACAAGTGGCTTATTGTGCTCATGATCTTTTTCATTTCCTTAAGCTATAGGAAGGAAAATTATGGAATCACCCCAAAAATTTCAGTTGTCAGATTTCATTGCCAAAACACGTTTTAGAGTCCCCAGAGCTTAAGTCCAAAGTTTCAACCATTGGTTCGTGTGTCTGTGTACAAGATATCTCAAGAACCATTAGAGCTAGAAACTTGAAGTTTGTTATGTAGACCTCATTTATGTAGAAGACGCAACACAAAACTTTTTGATAAAATTGTTGCTACCAGCAGTGGGCTTTTGACTGCCATCTGTCTGCGTTTGTCAGTTATGGCTAAAAGATTTATACAGGGTGTACCACCAATGATTGACACCTCAAATTACTCGGCCCCTGAAAGATTTTTTGAAAAATAAAAAATCCTAGGGTATTATGCAGTTTCAGTCATGAATTTTTTTATACAGGGTGTTTCAAAAGTCAGAAATTGATGTTTCAAATTTTTAAATCTATCGACCTGAATTTTATGTGATAATTTTACTACTAAATGTTTCCTGAGTACTTTTTTAAACTAAATTTTTACATACAGGGTTGTGTTTTTTTGGACCAATTTTTTTCTTCTAAATCTTGAATAACTCGATTTTGTTAAAAAAAAAAAAAAAAAAAAAAATTGATAACAAGAAGAGATAGTGTTTGTGTAATAAAAACACGCACTTTCAATTGGTAGCATCATTTTTTATACAGAGTAAGTGAAATATATGACTTCATTTTTTATTAAACCGAGTTTTTTTAATTTTTATTTGGGTTTAATATTTACACATTTTTCGTTAGTCATATTGAAAAACAAAATTAAAGTGTTGTCCAAGGTGAGACATACATATTTTTTTTTTTTTTGCAACACCCTATATATGGGCCGTCAAAGAGATGTGAAATTGAACAAAAAGACTGAATATGCAAGTAAAACTTCGATTTTTAATGATGGTAAAATGTTATGGTGTTTTAAGGAATATTGTCGTAGGGACCACCCTGTAGAAACCATCAATCATATGGGTAGTCGAAATTGTCTAAAATTCAACGGGGAGTCCAAATCTGAAAGAAAAAAATGAATTTGAAAAGCCATTTTCAATTTTGTGTCTACACCTAAATATTTTTCATATCAAATTTTAAAATCATTCAGTGTGGACACCAAATTGAAAATGGCTTCAAAATTGGTTTTTTTTACTTGTTTTTTCCCCATGATTCAAAGTCTTCGTTGATTTTTTTTTTTTTTATAATATTACGGACTTCGTGTCCATTTATACAAAACGCGATTATACAACTTCGAGTACCCACATGATAGTCTAGGACCTCTAGGAGATCTATAGGGTGGCCCATGCGACAATATTAGTTATCACACCATAACTTTTTAATTTCACAAAAAATCGAAGTTTTTCTTGCATATTTAGACTTTTCTTTAATTTTACGTCTCTTTGACTGCCCACATACAGGAAAGTCAAGTGGTGTCACACCAGTTTATTTTGCTATACAAGCATGCATGTAGATTTATTTTTTTACGCTCATTCATATTTTTTGCATGCTCAAGCCTAATTGCATGCTTGCTAGTGTAGTATTCACATAATCATGGCTGTTAAATCAAGTGGAGCCGGAAATTTGAGTTATAATGTGTTTTTTTTTTCAAGAGTGCTTCACAGCCTTTTTTATTTTGTAGCCATGAAACAGGTGCTACTGTAAACGCTTGTGGTATGTGTTGTGGTCTCCCCTCTGATAGGCGAGAAGTGACACAATATTTCCCCTTTAGGTGCTGGGTCAACTCGAGTGTACCGGAAGGTATCCCTTACAAACAATTGTAACCAAATTTTTGTCGGCACGGGGGTTCGAACACGGGACCTTCCGCATGATAAGCGAGTGCTTAACCACTGAGCTAATCGTGCGCTTCAGGGCATGAGTCCTCTAAAACTCTAAAGCATGGCGGATTTCTGAATAATAATTATTCAAACTAGCCGTCGGTTCCTACTTTTGGTTCACCCCATATATCTTAATACCTATATAAATGTCAAAGTCACTGACTGACTGACCACTGACTGATCATCGCTCTACAGCCCAAACCGTAAGTCCTAGGAAGCTGAAATTTGGTAGGTAGCTTTGTCTTATAGTCTAGATGTGCAATAAGACGGGATTTTTCGAAATTCCCACTACAACACCTGCCATTGGTGAAAAAGGATTTTTTGCTTTCACGGCCATGCCTCGGCCCGCAAAGCGGGCGACAGCCCGCTAGTATACATATAAATGTCAAAGTCACTAACTGATCATCGCTGTTTCTCCGAACTGGTAAGTCCTAGGAAGCTGAAATTTGGTAGGTAGCTTTGTCTTATAGTCTAGATGTGCAATAAGACGGGACTTTTCGAAATTCCCACTACAACACCTGCCATTGGCGCCTCGGCCCGCAAAGCGGGCGACAGCCCGCTAGTCCCTCATAAACGCGTCTGTACCAAATTTAATATCGCCTATGGAAAATTTCTAGAGCAAAGCTCAGCGGTAAAGTTGAATTAGTAACTAAGTTATTATCTCTCTCTCTCGATCGAATGTCATCTTTCTTTCAATTCGTTCCGGTAGCTCAGTGGTAAAGGCGGCGGTCTGGTAATCCAGAGGTCGCGGGCTCGAAACCCAGCCGGGACATGACTAGTTCTCCTTCCATTCGAGATTTTTAATACGTCTCAGAATAATGAGATTTTAGTTTTCATCGGGCAGTATAAATAAGGCGATATTATTATTTTTATGTTTCAGTTCCCGGTTCCTCACCAGTTCTCGCTTTTCACCTACTTGTTTCCACCAACTTTAAACATCCTTGAGTTACATGAACCGTGGCGTAGTGTATATGTAAGGCCTCCTTACAGTAAAAATTCTCAATATTTAGTAAATAAAACGGCAAGATTCGACAGGACACACCGGGAGAGCAGGATGAAAATCTTCGCTGACCAAGAACAAAAATATGTGTCTGCGTTTTCGCAAGACTCGTTTTCACCAACTTCACTTTCACATCCTGAAACAACCACTGACGACAGCGACGGCACAGGTAAGAGACGCCTTCCTTTCTTCTACCCCTTAAATCTAGCCTTACTAAAACTATTGTGTCATCATACTTAATAATAATGATCTTTATTTCTTTATCTTTTGTATATACATTTTTGTGTTCGGGAACTTTATCTCAACAATTTTCAATGTTCATCTTCTTTCCTCTTTGTTTCCATTTTCTTTCTTTTATTTTTTCTGTTGTTGTTGTTGTTGTTTTTTTTTTTTTTTTTTTTTTTCTTCTTCTTCTTTTTCTTTGTTTGTATAATATGAATGTTATTAAAATAAATTTATTTTAAGATTTTATATATATCTGTTTTTTCAGATATTATTATATTATATACTATATCATACTTTTGATATACTCGTACACAACACAGAGGTACATTGACCTCAGTAGCCTGACCAATAAGGCGTCGCGGACTTGTAACCTGGAGGTCGCGGTGGCTCGAGTTCCAAGATCGGCAAAAAAATTACCAAAAATATTTATGTCATGTCATTGTAGTGCCACTATTACTTAAAACTCACAGTTTGGGTAATTGTGGCATTACAATGACTTAACACAAATTTTTGGTTAACACAAATGTAATAAATTTCAACTTATTCAAATACGAGAACCTTACTTAGCAAGGAAATAAAACAGAATCGTGTGGTCATAACTTTAACTTCAACTGTGGTTGTAACTTAGAAGTACATGATGCAGCCAAACGTACTGGAGGTAATCGTGAATACTTGTACCAAATCTTAACATAAAAAAAACATTAACCTCTAAACCTTCTTGTTTTAAACGTACCTAAAATATGTAGGTAGGGCCTCCATTTAAACATGAGAATAAAAATTCTTGAAATGTTGCACAGGCTAAGATAATATGATGCAACTAAATGGAATGTCTAAGGAAATATGTTGAACTTAGTTTTCAACACAACATTATATTACATTATTAAATGTAATGTAAATGATAACCTATAATCATTTGTCACCAACGCCACTTTCCAGAAAGCTTTCTGACTTTCATAATCCCCCAACATTCCTTGCAACTGTACTCTGATTGGATTTTTTAGGTAAACAACACACTATGATGGGGCTATTTTAACGAAATTTGACGGTTGAAACGGAGATTTGTATATTTTGAGAGTGTTTTCTGGAATAAGGCCCAAGTGGTCACCGTGGCCTAGTATAGGGGGCGCACTAGGCTTGCATGCATGGTGACCTGGGTTCGATCGCCAGCAACGCAGAAATTTTCTCATCTGTACTAATGTATTCATGTACATCTGGTACAACTTCTCACTTTTCTGTTTAAACTGTAAAAAAGAGAGGTTAGTTGATGGCATGGATATTCAGAACTATTACCTGCTGATGAGAGCAAATAAGCTCGAAACAGGTGTCCAGGTATGTTCTGATATTCATGTACATCTAGTACAACTTCTCACTTTTCTGTTTAAACTGTTTTAAAATTTTCGAAGTTCACGCATAGGTTCCGGGGTCCTCAGGCTCCAGAGTTCGAACCCGGGACCTTCCACCTGGCAAGCGAGTGCCTTATTTATTATTATGTACACTTGTTGGAGTTCCACAAGGGAAGCACCACTTATCACACCGACCTCTATTTAGATCTATTGTGACCTAAAGCGAGTACCTCACTAGTGAGCTGATAGCGGGCTCATTTTCTCTTCGACCTCATACCCACATGACGTATGAGTATGACGCTGTTCAAATCTTCATGCCATTGTCCGAGGCATGTTCCGTGCACTGGTAGTCAAGTGGTTAACGCGCTAGTCTGGTAATCCAGGTAGCGTAGGGATCCGTTGGTTCGAATCCCACCCATTGCATGAATTTTTCCTCATTAATTTGAGTTTGTGACCAGTGACCACATATGTAATAATGAAACTCTGAGGGTTAGTTAGGTGGTAGAAAATGCTTTGAGCGTTAACCTTGCCTGGTGGTTACTTTCCACTAAAGAGTGTTAATTTTAATATTAAAGCAAGGAACGTAATTTAGGTACCGGCCCAAAGCTAGTAGAGTTATTTTCAGTATGGATAATACTGCTCAAGGTCATCTTGCTTCTAGAACACATCTACATAATTAGGCAGATAACCCAGCGCCATCGCAATGATCAGTTGAGAGAAACTGGTTACCCTGACGACACAAACTTTAGAAATTCTTCTGAACTTTTATGCAGAAGGAAATCAAATCAGTTCTGGGCAATAACTTTTGTGTTTTGCCCTTATTAAATAAATAATTGAATGTATTTCTTTCTGTTATTATATCACAACCTCTTCTGAACATTTAAGCAGAGGGAAATCAAATCAGTTCTGGGCAATAGCTTTTGTGTTTGTCCTCATAAATAAATGAATAATTTTAATTATTTGTGTTATATATCACAATTTTTAGTGGGTAGCTCAGAATGAGGATTGTGTCATGGTATGGTGGTGGAAGGACTAACGGGGTATGAACCCCTGTGGACACCTAGAAGCAATTTTCTGGGCTCCTTCCATGTCCTGTGTGTGGTGTATAACAAAACCAATTGTGAAGTGATGTTGAATGTATATAAATTTCACTAGTGAAAACAATTCTTAAAACTCTGAATAAAATCAGGAACTTTCAAAAATGAAAGTTAATTTGGGTTTAACGTCGCTTTCAACTGCATGATCATATCACGACGGGGGTGTTACCCTCCCTTCGCAGGAAACTCACAAACCTGCTACTCACACAAACCTCACCCAGCCTGGGTTAGGACGGAATGCCAACATCACGAAGTCTTCACCTCGCTGGACTTAACTTTGGTGATCCTACGAGAACCGGTGCATTCAACGTGCCATCGTTGCTGAAAAAACTTTCAATTTGGATGTTGGCCTTTTTGACAGTTTTCATACATTATCATTGAAGTTCCTTCTTTTAACTTTTTTTTTTTACACTTTATTAGGTAATAGGACATATGATATACAATACAAATAATTACAAATGAAAATACAATATACAATATAATAGAAGAAAAAATAAATAAATATATACATAATATATGTCCTAACTAAAGGGCGGGGTTATTGCCTTAGGCAATCTCTTCCACCCAATCCTTATCATTATCATTGAAGTACCTTCTTTTAACTTACGGGATTGTTTAGAATTTGTTTGAGTCTTTCCTCGGCGCTGACTCCCTTCTTAGGTCGCATCAGCAGGTAGATCTTCCCAAAGGGGACATCGCGCAGGAACTTCTCCACAATGGCGATTCCCACAAACCCTGTGCCTCCCGTGAGGAAGATGTGGCTGTCCTGGTAGAATCCTTTTAATGGTGGGCGCCATTTTGGGCGGTTCTGAAAAGAGATTTTAAAAATAAATGAAAAAAAAAAAACTTAAGAAGGTATCCTCCTATTTGGGGTAAAAAATCTTCCAACAAAACGTCACAACTTCTCTAACTCGCTGCTAAATGTTCAACAAAAAAAACTTGCATCAAAACTTGCACCATTATTAACTTTCTCGACTGAAATTTTTGTTTCAAAATAGTTGCAATTATTTTATTTTCTGTGTTCAGTAGTTAAAAAAAAATCATTTTTTGTGTTCTACCTAAGTTCAAAATAACCTGTCAGGTTGGGGTCTTGTTATGTTTGTGGACAAATATTTATTATTCACTCGTTTAACATATTTTTGTGACAAAAAAAGAAAAAAAATTTCATAAAAAAGTCAGGTTGCTCTATCTATATATAACTCTTCGCATAATTATATGTATTGTATGCTCGAGAACAAATATTTATCATTATTGGATTCATATAAAAGATACATTTCTAAACAAGGAAAAAACCGTTGCAATCATCATATGATCATAGGGTGGCGTTATCGTGAACGTAGGTAGCCAGACAGTGGAGGAATGACTCCGCACTTCTACCACTTTTACAAGGAGGCTAATAATTGACAAGGGTTCTGTTTAATGAATGTTCACGGGTTTAATGAAAGTTTTGGTGGCAGATAAAAACCAGTTAAAAAGAAGTCAGGTTTGACTGTACACATAATTATTGTATCTTTTGTATGCGAACACAAGTCACGTAGGTGTGGTGGCCCATGGTTCAATGGACACTGTCAGATAAGACTGTGGTGATAAGACACAAGATACTATCTCATGTCTTATGATACTATCTTGCAACACACTTGTTACAAGTTAATGTCTAGCTCGGTCTCAAAATAAAACTATTGAACGAAATACAGTCGAGCTTGGATATAAGAGAACTCAAGGGACCGGAAATTTTTTCTCTTTTTTATCCAGGTTTTTCTTATAGAGGTTAGTTTCTCTTATAGAGAGGTATAGTGGACCTGGATATTGTTTCTCTTATGTCCAGGTTTGGTCTGTATTCTGTATCAAGTGCAACTGCAAGATAGTATCATAAGACATAAGATTTTATCTTATGAGAACTGAATATAAGAGAAACCTCGACATAAGAGAACAATTTCCAGGTCCGTTATAGCTCTCTATAAGAGAAACTAACCTCTTTATAAGCGAAACCTGGAAAAAAGAGATCAATTTTTCCGGTCCCTTGAGATCTCTTATACCGACTGTATTTCGTTCAATAGCTTGATTTTGAGACCGAGCTAGAAATTAACTTGTTATACTAAGTGATTTTGGAGCTGAACGGTGAAACCATTCGACATATTTTTTAGGTACACAGGAGAAATAATTGCGGATATCTATACAGGTCATAAAAATGCGTAGATGATATCCGACTTTGACTTTTTTGTTTTATTGGAATGTTAAATTGCGTATTGCTTTAATTATTTGGTATCTAAGTTATCATATTTCTGTTTATTATATTTTTGACTCATAGTCTACGTTTTATATAACTAGATAAAATATCTCCTCCAATGTACTTGAAAAAATTTCTGTTGATCTTTTTCGTGATGGCACAATTACTCATAGGTACTCATACCGACCTCCAGGTTGCAAGTCCGCCGCCTTATCGATCAAATTACTGAGATTGGTTTATTTTCTTACTTATTTATGTCTGATTGCTCAATTTTTCTTATATGATGTTGAAATAACTTTATGTCATTCGACTAATAAGAACTTGTAATATATTTCGTTGTCTAAATATTAAGGATTAAATTGAATTTTAAACCGACCAGTGAATGTAAGAGTAGTTACAAGGAGTAGTTACAAAGTTACTTTCTTATTCAAGGAGAATAAGAAATATTTATTAATACAAAATAAATAAATAACAAACAAACGACTTCCAAACTGCGACCTTGAGTTGACATTCTAAGCTTTAAGAAGTAACACAGGTATTGCTTCAAGCAGAAGAAAGTTTCATAAGATTCAAATCCATACAAAACAATTTTTTTGTCATCTAATATTTATAGAGACAAAAAAGTCACAAAAAACTTGTCTCACCAGACTGTAGTCTGTGGCCTGGATTGGACAACTTTGAAAGTAAAACTTTGCTCTTACGAAGATCTGACATGACTTCAAACTCGGTGTGGTGAGAGAAGCCCGATATCTAATGATGCAATAATATGCATTAAGTTAAGAGGTGGCGTTATGATTGCGGTCAGCAAAAGACTGTAAAACCGCAATGTAAGAGATTCAAATTATGGTTGGTGGTTCATAAATACTATACTTCAGTACGCAGATGATACTCTGTTCTATTTTATACATGAAAGTAAGAATGAAGTATACAAAATAATACAATTAATAATAATAATAATAACACTCTTTAGTGGAAGGTAACCACCAGACGAGGTTAATCCTCAAAGCATTTTCTACCACCTAACCTTCAGAGTCTTATTATTATGTGGTCACAATCTCAAATTAATGAGGAAAAATTCATACAAAATAATACAAGTAGACATAGGTTAAGTTTTGACTTGGCTTCATAAGAAAGCTCTATTTCTTAATAAGGAAAAAACCGTTGCAATATTATTTCAAAATATGATGGTAACTAGATTCAGAGAAACATATTTGGCTTAATAAAAAAATATATTTCTAAATAAGGAAAAAACCATTACAATATTATTTCAAATCCTTGGTAACTAGATTCAGAGAAACATCAAACCTGAATATTCAACTCCATGAAAATATTTGCATTGATAAAAATACAAAATCTATTTAAAATGGAACAGTCATACTCAGGAATAAAAAAAAAAAAAAAAAACAAGTTGAATAATGTATTAAGAAAATGCAATTTATCATGAAAATAATGCCAATCAATATTAAAGTAGTGATATACAAAACAATATGTGAATCAACAATAAGATATGGTATTGAAACATACGGCTATACAGCAAATACTCACATAAAACCTATATTATTCGTAATTAAAAAAACAACTCTATATCCAAATACTTCAAAGGCTCAAAAATCAAAATTAATGGAGAAATATAAAATAATGAATTTTAATAATTTATACGTACATAAATATATTTTAACAACCAATCACTACTATGAAAACAAGTACAGTAGAATGATAGAAACGAATAGAAACACAAGAAATGGAATATTTAAAATACCTAATACTAAAAATAAATATGGAGAAACTTCCTTTCAACAAAAAATACCAAAACTACTTATTTGTCTACCAGAAACTATAAGAGAGCCATGAAGAAAGAAATCCAAATATTTTACTCGAAAAACAACAATGAAATATAATAATTGAAAAAGAAAAGAAAGCAATAAAAAAAATTAAATATCTAAACACATACCAAGAACAAGAAAAAATGTAAAATCATTCCCTAAAAGTACACTAATAATAATAATAATAAGACTCTATTTGACGTCAAAGTAAGAAATTACAATAAATGTTACAAGGGCGTGATTGGTTAAAGGAAAAATAAAAAGGTTAATTGCCAATGGCAATCTCTGCCATCCAACCCTTAAAAACGCCTCTTTTTGCTAAGTTCAAGAAAGAGTGAGAAAGAGGAAGCTGAGAAAGGAAAAGAAAGAAAGAAATACACTAAGTACTTAGAGGGAAATTTAGAAGTTTAAGTGTATATTTGAGAAACAAATAAATTCAGTATTATTATTAAATTAATTTTTATTTTATTTTTATTATTTTTTATTATTAAATGACCCATTCAGGTCGATGTCTGAATATTATGATAATGTTTCTGTCTCCTCCGATATCTCAGCTTGTTCTGCAATGATCAATGAATATTAACAGAAAAGTGAAAAGTTGTATTAAATTTAAATGAACATTGGAACATGCCGAGGCAGCTGTTTCGAGCTTATTTGATCTCACCAGCAGGTATTTCACCTCTCTATTTTAATCATTTGAAAATTTTGAACGGAAAAGTGAGAAGTTGTACTGTGTATTTAAATACATCTTCTCAATTTGCTTAGGGGTTAATTTTATTGATGGCGCGGATAGTCGGAACTACCATAAGGCTGCATGGTCCTATATTTATTTTTTCCTAACCCTACTCATGAGGCATATCCGTACATCTTTTCGGGCCTGAATTAGGTGCCACCGCGAAACTACTGTCTAATGATGAGACCCATTTGGGTCAAAATAACTATCACAGCTATCCTGGGTTGGTTCTGATGTCTATGTAGCATTGAACATCAAAGAACATCTCATTTTTCTTCTTCTGATTACTGACATTCATTCCCTCTCGCTTGGATGCACCCATCTTTATCCAATTAAAATCTAATGATATGAAACTTTACTGATGGTATCTATTTTCTGATGAGCAGTATAAACAGAAAAACAATGCCAATTATGGACACAATACTTCCTCGTGATTGTTTCACATTGCATACACGTGTCAATTTTGAGATTTTATACTAAATCACTTGTATCTCCAAAACCGCTTAACCGATTTTCTTCAGATATATTTTATATGGTAGAATATTATTTTTCCTACATTCTAGATTCTACAGAAACGCTAGTACGAATTTGATTAATTTAAAATGGGACCATCTACAGAATGACTTCTATATGTGTGCAAAATTTCATCAAAATCCGTTCAGTAGTTTCCGAGATTTGTGCGTTACAAGGAATATTTTTAACAGACCGACAGACGGACACAAAACCAAAGTTGCTGAAATCGGAACAAAAAAATATTTTTTTTTTACAAAAACGATCACAATACTTCCGATTTCTAATATTAGAAATTTCTCGGAAGTAAAAGTGATAAGTTCTGCTCGAATGTAAGCACTAATGAAATTAATCTTCAACATCTGCCCGTTGCGTGAATTTTTTCTCTTCTCTTATTGATTAGGTTGGTAATTATGATGTGCATTGTGTTTTGATATAGGAAGCTGTGGATAATAACCCAATTCCTGCTGAGTGGTCTGAGTACACAAGTGTGGCAGAGGTACTGCTTGTCTAGTGTTCCGCAGCATCACATAATCTATCCAGATTCCATGGTAGATATAATTCTGCAGCATCAGTGACAACACATCTGTTGTTCTTGCGAATCTTTTCAGCTCGGCCTGACAGTTACATGTTGAATGCATTTAATATATATTATGCCATATTGATGCAGTGGACATTAGAAGGTAGAAAGTACTGCGTATTAGCAAAATAGATAATAATAATAACACTCTTTAGTGGAAGGTAACCACTAACCACTAGGTGAGGTTAATCCTCAAATCATTTTCTACCACCTAACCCTCAGGGTCTTATTATTATGTGGTCCCAAAGTCAAATTAATAACTAATACATGCACTGGGTGGGATTCGAACCAGAGCAATCTACCAAAGGTAGACAGCCGCAATTGTGTGTTTTAAATTAATTGACAGTTTATTTCCCTGTTGGTAGAGACATAAAGGATCTTCAAAAGTAAATTTAGTTTGAGTAGTTGTCATATCACGATTGTGATGAACACATTTTTAAACAATGTCTTACTATCCAGAAAGTCCACTGACCAATGAGAACATCTATGACAACCATCTGGATAACGCCGCAACCCATTAGGCTGAATAGACAACCGCAACTATTGATAACACAACCAGTACCATGCACGCAACACATATCCAAGATGTTATGCCACTCACGAAACGCTACATAATCTCAGATTCGAAGATCATCAAACTACAGGTGTTAATTTGTGGTTCACTGAGTATGTACCTAAGTAATGGAGTATGTACCTAAGTAATGGACATAAAATGAAACGTATCTAACATCAAAGCCCATTGATATAGGATTGGACGAAAATCCCAGCAATAATGAATGATCTTGTTGTTGAAAGAGACATAAAAACCCAAACAAACAGGACATAGATGTTATGTAAAACATTAGGCAATCAAGACATAAACCCTGCTTAAGAAGTATGTATAAGACTAAGTTGTAGAAAAAGAGGCAATACCTGCATGAACAGAGAAATGAGATCTCTTATGTACATAAACAATATAAACATAATACACATAGTCATTGCGAGTGAAAAAAACAGTCAATACAGTTACAATGATGCAATATGACCACATTCTCAAAATAATTAACAAAAATATATTTCATGTTTGTAAATACGGAATCGATGATCTCACTTGACCGTAAGGTCTGCCTGCCTAGCTGACGAGTGCTTGACGTGACTACGTGGTTAAAAAGTAAAAATGAATACAACCATTGATATGTAAATAATATTTGGTATCCTAATTATTAATTTTAGAAGTAAAAAATATACGCAAGACTATGTACCTACCTATGTAGTCATATAGTGCGTATCCTCTATGTGTGAATCAAATACAAATACCAAGTCCATTATCGTTAAGCTCCCACTTTGCCATAACATGTGTCCTAAGATGTCTTAAGCTCAGACAACAAATATTCAATACCATGAAAGGCATAGTAAAGGGACTTTAGTGTCAAGAACACTTAGAACGATATTTTCACACATTTCTTATTCTAATAAAAACTTGAACTTTGTATTTATTAAGAGGCCATCAATATGTTGATTTGTTTGAGTTTTGCCCCGATATAGCGCGTCTTTCCAGTTTTTCTCTCTCAGGTCCTTAACTCTTTGTCTCTCCATCACATCTTTGGTCTCCTTCTCTATCTTTTAACACCTATTTCAAGTTCTTGTATTCTCTTACCCACATAGTTTTCCTCTCTTCGCTCTACATGTCCGAACCATCTCAGCCTACTCTCTTGTATTTCCTTTGCTGGAGGCCCAATATCACTGTCCCTAGTATGCTCGTTTCTCACCCTATCTCTCCTTGTTATCACACATATCGTAATATTTTCATTTCAACAACATGCATCGTATAAGACCTCCTTAATAAATATTCGCCATGCTTGTTCAATACCACCCGACTCAAATCTACCAACATACAGGCTGTTAGTCCTTAACATTAGAGCTAGGAGCTACTAAGGTCGGTTGCTTGCGACAATTAACTGAAAACGCATGGAAATTTCCAGATATCTGTAACCAGTGACTTGAGAAAATTATGAAAAACAGTGGAAAACCCCTGTATTCCTAACTAAGCCTTCCGAAATTTGAGACGAACCTAGTTATTTATGTACTTTCTTCGTCGTGTGACTATACGAACCTAGTTGGTATGTAATAATCACTAACGTTAGATCGGTAAGGCGGCGCGGCGCACTTGTAACCTGGAGGTCGGTGGTTCGAGTCTTAAGTTCAGTTAAAAAAATACTTCCGATTTCTAATATTAGAAATTTATCGACTGTAATAGCAGCATGAGTTTGAGTAGTTGTGACATCCCGACAGCGATGAAAACAAAATTATAATGACCAATAATAATAACCAAAGTTTCGGCCCAAACACATGGCCCTATATTTATTTTTCCTAACCCTGCTCTACACAGTCTACACAATGAGGCAATGCAGTTCTTAGATTCTGTGTTTTTTGGTACTTTATACCCATGCCTTAGTGTGCCTTCCCTCTGATGGGCGAGAAGTGACAATAATTCCCATGTAGGTGGTGCGTAGTTGCGCACCGGAAGGCGTCCCTTCTGAGAGATGTTCCTTCCGAGTTTCTAACTAACAGGTTGGTACGAAAGAAAATTCGGGGAAGTAAACCAATATGTCACCCAAGTTCTAACAGGACACGGAAGCTTCCAATACTACCTATTTAAAATAAAGAAGATAACTAGTCCTAAGTGTGTACATTGTGACGCAGATGATACGGCTGAACACACCTTGTTCCAATGCACAAAATGGGAGCAACTGAGGAAAGAAACTGTGGAAGCCATTGGTACCAACATCACACCTGAAAATTTAATTACAACAATGATAAGTAAAGAAGAAAATTGGAACAGAATTACAAATATGATAAATAAAATAATGATAGAGAAAGAAATACAAACATGAGAAAGACAAAAACAACCAAGAATAATAACCAGAAAATAAAAACTAAGAAGATCACCAACATATTATAAAAGGAATTCGACTCCCGAAGTACTACCAAAATTGTTCCGGGAACCAGAGAGAAGAGCGGGGAGGTTTTTAGCGGGTTGAGCCGTCAGGAATGGTGCCGAAGAAGGGAGAAACACCATAATATATATTATATATACCCTGACGGTGACTCCCGCATACGCTTCACACAACATCTGTGAAGACCATCATAAAGATTTTCCTCCTCATAAAAAAAAAAAAAAGGTTGCCTCGAAGTTACAGTCTGAGGCATGGCCCTATACATATTTATTTTTCCTAACCCTACTCTACACAATGAGGCATTGTCGTACATCGTTTCGGGCCGGAACTCTACGCCATAGTGATAATAGTCGTTTGCTTGTGCTGTCCAATGAGTACAAAAGGGTACCCTTGTTCCAGCAGTTGTTTTGGTGCTATTATTATGTGGTCAAAGTCTGAGATATGTGAGGAAAAGTTATCATAGTTCTAGGCTTAATAGTAGCTTTACTTATATAGATTTGCCCTTATTAGATTTACTCTTATTATTATTTACTAAATTTTTGCTGAACTTTGGGACTCGAACCACCGACCTCCCGTTATGAGTCCACCACCTTATCGATCTTTTTTTTTTTTTTTTTTTTTTTTTTTTTTAATCTTTCCTACTACGCACGTTTATACCAAAAGGAGACTCTGTGCCAGATTGGGAGTCATTTGTTCCAGCCGTATCGGAGTTTTGTTGATTATGAGGAAAAATTTATGCATCGGGTGGGATTCGAACTGGTGGATCCCCACGCTTCCTAGTTGACCAGACTAGCGCTGAGTGCATGGTACGTCAGGTATTCTAGATAAAAGTTCAGATCTCTTCTAACTCTAGCGTGGTAAACCATGCAATGATTAGTTATACCTCATGAATTTTATGACTCAACACTTGGCCAGTTTTATTGACTCTGTGTCAACGCTGAAACACTCAGCACACATATGTCAGAGCGGAGCGATGTGTTCAATGCAGATTGTAGGATCCTTGAAATCTCGCGAGTTGATTTGCGTGGAAAATTGCTAAGTAGAAGCGGCGACGCTGAATTCAGGCCCGAAACGATGTACGGCAATGCCTTATTGTATAGAGTAGTGTTAGGAAAAATAAATATGAATAGAGCCATGCCTCAGGCCGTAACTCGGGTGCGGCTTGTTAGTTAGAAACTCAGGAGGTCGTTTCTAACTAACATCTCTCAGAAGGGACACCTTCCGGTGTGCTTCTAAACAGCACCTACATGGGAAGTACTGTCGCTTCTCGCCCATCAGCGGGAAGGAGATCAGAGTATAAATTACCAAAATAACATAACACACAGTAAGAATCCAAGAACTACTGCCCGTATTCCAGAGATCCTGAGTTCGATTCCCGGTTGGGTGCAGAATTCTCTGCCCTAACAACAGAAAATTCTGCTCCCTCCTAATACGTGAGGCCACTTCCGTCCCAACCCAGGCTTGGTGAGATTAATGTGGGTAGCTGGTACGATTTCCAGCGAATGGAGGGCAAAACCACCGTCCTGACTATCTCAAATCAAGACGTTGAAACCAAATTGTATAGTGAACTTTTCACAATAGATGTAATTAGGTCGCAGTGCTAATTTAGAGGGTTCACTGAAAACCCTACATCCAGGTCAGATAATAATAAAGAATCCAAGGAGATAGTGAATGAAGCTTGGATTACTGACAGTCTTGACCGAAATAATATAATATATTCGTAACCTAGCTGATAACATAACGTTCCTTTCCAGAAATTTTTGGTATACTGTTAGGTTTAGAAACTTGTTCTGTTTGGAATGGTGTATGGTGGATCTATGTGGGATTAGCATCAGTGATATTATTATTAGTTTTATTCTCAATCATCATAATTATTGTATCACTAGTAGTTTGAATTTTAAATTAAGTGGATTCAAAAATGTGTTAATTTACAATAAAATTAGAATTACTTACTTTATTATACTGTCGGCCTGGGACTAAAGAGTCTCTTTTAGCTTGCAGTTTAAACAAAGTCTCATTTATTGGTGATATTACCGGTACCCGTAAAAAATCCATTACTAAATATTTTCTATAAGACAATTAAAGTAAAAATGTATACCGGAAAACTCGAAAACTTCATACAGCTATTTTCCAGTTTAGTTTAGACATTTGACAGTTTATGGCTGCCCTTCTTGTTGAAGTAAAGAAAATTATCTTATTTCACATTTAGACCCTTGGAGGCTTGGTAGTTACAAAATGAGTTACAAATTAATATGAGAGTGAGAGAACAAATATGATACCTAACTTTTTAATTGTAAAAAATCGATTCCTAACTTAAAAAATGACAAAAATTGAAGGGTCCAGTGGTTTAACCTGGGAAGTCAAACTTGAAATTTTTACAAATTTGCACTGGTATTCAAGTGGTTAACGCGCTAGTCGCCAGCGTCGATGGCATGTTGAATACACCGGTTCCCTTCAAACACCGAAGTTAAGCGACATCCAGCGAGGTTAAGACTTGGATGGGTGACCATTCAAATTCTAATTCTCGTGACGCTGGCTTTTCCCGGCCCCACTCAGGCTGGGTGAGGTCAATGTGAGTAGCAGGTTTGTGAGTTTCCTGCGAATGGAGGGTAAAACCCCCGTCGTGATATGACCATGGCAGTTGAAAGCGACGTTAAACCCCACTTAAAAAAAAAAAAAAAAAAAAAAAACGCGCTAGTCTGGTACTCCAGGTAGCGTAGGGATCCGTTGGTTCGAATCCCACCCAGAGCATGAATTTGAGTTTGTGACCAATACTAATAAGACTGAGGGTTATGTGGCAGAAAATGGTTTGAGCATTAACCTCACCTGGTGGAAGCATTAACCTTCCACTAAAGTGTGTTATTATTATTATACAATATTATTATGAGTTAATAAGAATAATATTATTATGAGATATTAAGAATAATGATATTATTATTTTGAGCAATAACTACATCCTTGTCATACACATTTTGCTGTGGGTTTAACATAATTATTTATTCTGTGAATATTTTGTATTCGAGGATCTTCTATCGCATTTACTCCAGTTAGGTTATCAGAAATGATAGCAAGTGCACTTATTATCAAAATCAATTTTTTTTATCATAATATTTGTGATAATCACTTTCGTGATGTCACAACCTCAAACTCGCTTTACTAAATATCTGCTCAACTTGGGACTTGAACCACCGACCTCCCGGTTACAAGTCCGCAGCCTTATCGATGAAGCTACTGAGGGTCGATAAAAAAATATTTTTCTTAACAAAACACTAGATAGTAAACAAATTTTAATCAGGTTGTTGACATTCACACCATCAAAACCATCACCGTTATCAATAAGCAATAAACATACCAATGATTGCAATGCCCGGTAGATATAGAAACTACAATATGCACACCTAATAAAATACGAGTAGGCATTAAGAACAATACCTGAAGAATAAAAATATTTCAGTAGGTTAACTAAAGAGATTTTTTTAAATATTTATTTTCTATTGAAATATACCCTACAATACTCCGTTTATCCTGCAAGAGGCTAAAGAGTCCCTTTACTCTCACAGTCTAAACAAAGTCTCATTTATTGGTGACAGGTACAGGTATATTTACAACAAACTTTGTTTAAAAAAAAAACCAATTTTCTATAAAACAATACCAAAATAATAAATATGTGAAAAAATGAAAAATATTTTTTTTTTTTTTTGATAATACAAACGCACAATTTGGCAACAGAACAACATACCAAAAAGCACGCATAAAAGATTTACCTGGCAAGAAACTGTCGCACTACACACTACCACACAGTCGAATGAGATGAAACCACGTAAAAACTCAACTTTCTCATCCGTGATTATTTTCAGAAGAAAAAATAACGATTGAAAAAAAAATATATTATCACCCGAAAAAAAACCCGGCAACACAGGATACTCTTCCAAGCTGCGATGCGTACCGATACTGAAATTACTGAAACTCGGAACGGGTGAAACAACTGTTGAATTTCTGACTAAACCACTCGAGTCTGGTCTCTGGTGTGTTCTGAATCTGAATCCAGAGGTGGAATTCTTTCTTCTACCTCCATAATCCATAGATCGGAGGACCAACCAGTCATCGTTCCAATCTCGGAACAGATTCTTCACGCTACACTGTTCCTCGAGCAAGTTGCGAACTATTTCTTTAACGTCTGGTAGCTCAGTAGTAATCCAGAGGTCGTGGGTTCAAAACCCAACGCGAGTTTGGGTATTTGTGACATCACGAAAGTGATTAACACAAAAACTGATAGAAAAGCGGTCGTGGGTTAAAAACCCATCCAAAACATGACAAGTAATCTTCCGATTTGGGATTTTAATCGCATAATACGTCTTGTGCTTACTTCAGCAGTAATGGGACTCATTAGTCCTAATCGGGCATTTAAATAAGGCGTTTCGAGCTTATTTGCTCTCATCAGCAGGTAATTGTTCTGAATATCCATGAACATCTAACTTCTCTATAATCACTTTTATGTATTTTATTCTCTGTCCCGGGAGCTAATAATCCACATGCCGCGGGTTCAAAATAATGGGACATGACAGGTTATGCTCTCATTTAGGATTTTTAGTACATAATAATACGTCTTGTGCTTACAGCTGGAATAATGGGACTAGTTAGTCCTAATAGGGCAGCATAAATAAGGCGATATTATTATTATTTCATGTAAACGTCAATATTTTACCCATGAAGGG
Source organism: Bactericera cockerelli (assembly GCA_024516035.1). Lineage (NCBI taxonomy): Eukaryota > Metazoa > Arthropoda > Insecta > Hemiptera > Triozidae > Bactericera > Bactericera cockerelli. Next base: position 20,878,516 of record CM044967.1, on the reverse strand, counting down.
AGTAATGGAAAATTCATAACGTATATCTCATAACCTGGCTTATAAAATCGACACTTCGTGTGATTACAACACAGAGGAAATTATGATGATAACAAAAAACAAGTGCCAAATCAAGCTCGCCAGCCGGCCTATATTAACACGAATCAGAGATCAAAAAGGACTGATATCAGAAAAGGGCCAATGTTTCCTGTGGAAGTAGAAATATTTAAATTAACATAAAAAATTGTCTGTTCTAATGATTTTTGATTCAATAAAATACTTACTTACCTTTTTGAACACTGCACTGTTAGATTATCACTTTTTGGACAGAAAATGTACTAACATAAACATAATTTCAATAGAACTAAAAGCAGTGGTCAAGAAGGTTAGTATTTTAATTAATAAAATATCATAAGAACCTAAAATTTATTTTTGTATTGCTAGAATTTTAAAATAGCAAGGCTAATTTGAACATTTTTAATGCCACAGGAAATATTGGCGCTTTTCTCATTATTATTATTATTAAACATGTTGGATCAAGTTTTATTTACAAATAACATAGAATATATACAAACATAGAAATTAAAATTAACAAAACAAAACTTGATCAGTCAGTCCTATATCATCAAAACATTTCTTGACGAAAACCACAACAATTTTTGTGATAAAATTCTACAATTACTAGACCAAATGTTTCGATTACTTTTTGCATCATTTCATTTTACATGTATTTTTTATTATTGATTCCAGAAATATTCAAAGCCGTGCGAGCCAGCACGTCTAGTGGGAATTTCAGCCAATCACAGCGCACTAAATTTCAATAAGAGGGCGTGTGAGGTCCAAGTGTTCTCTTAGATACAACAGGCTTCCAATTTTCAAGTTCTGATGAAGTAGAGGGGCCTTCCTCCCCCGAGACACATGGTCAGGCTTCATGGATCCCTTCGACGATATGGAGAAGGAGAGTACGTCATCCTGGGAGAATATGTCAATATGTCTGGAAGAGAAAGGACTCTTCCAGATCCAACACATGCTAGGGGATTAGCACTTCTCCGAGGATCATAGGACGACAGAAGGCCAACTTTTCAAGTTCTGGTGGAGACATAACACTGCTATCATCAGATGAAGTAGAGGGGCCTTCCTCCGAGACGCGTCAGGATTAACTTTAGAAAGATTCATGGATCCCTTCGACGGGATCCATGAATATGGAGAAGGAGAATACGTCATCCTGGGAGGAAATATCAATATGTCTGGAAGAAGGACTTTTCCAGAATCAACAAGTGATAGGGGATTAGTAAATAATAATAACAGAGATTGTCGTCTCCCTAATTACTTTTATGAACTTACTCGGTATCTTCAGACCGGTCTCCGCCCGCAGCCTCTTCAGGACTTGAGGGTCGTCGACCCTCTCGCCCAGGCGTACCTCCCATCTGCCTTGAGAGGAGGTCGAAGGCTGCAGGGAGGGGAGCTCTTCTGGTGGGGGACACAGGGAGATGCACAGGACATCTCCACCCTGAGTTGTGACAGGGCTGGTGACGTGGCTCGAGGTATATTGGTCCGTCGATCCCCCCTCCGTAGAACGGCGTCTCAGGGTAGCGATCGCTCTGGGGGGATCATAATACGGGAGGAAGCCACCTGCTTTCTCGCCACCATGCTGCAGGGATGGAGATGTCCCTGCCTTCTGCTTCTTCTTAGACTGCACACACAGAGTGTGAGCAGAAGTTATTGAAGTGGAGGTGGACGCCACAGGAGACATGTCCGCCTTCCTCTTCTGGGCCTGCAGATTACAGTTATCTATTAATAAAATTATTCAATTCATTAGCAATGAGACAAAAATATACAATCCTCCAGTACCCAACATAACCTGACGTAGTGAATTCTCTTCGCTCCCTCACTGCGTTCGGTTAGTTACTTACGATTTGCGAAAAACCATCGTACAAAATTGGGGGTTTTCTTCATAAGCCATTAAACCCTTAGAAAACTGAAAGCTAGCCTGGCTTGTTAGGGTTGTCTACTCTGTTCTCAGGTTATAGTCCTCTAGCGAGACACTGGTCGTAGTGGTCGTCTCCCTAATTAACGTCTCCCAGCTAGACGTGGTTGGATTGGCTTCCGATATGTTATCAAAAGCAGACAACTCAGAACAGCGTGGGTCGAGAATGCGGCGGACGGTCAAGTCCGCTAATTGGTAACCTCCCCTCATTGCAACGAAAGCAACACCACGAGACTGGAGCATAAATCCGCTCCTGGTGTAACACCCTGTCGGGGACGCTTCATACCCTCGAGTGGAGAAACCTTAGGAAGTAATAATAACTCACCTTGAGTATGGACGGAGACAAAGCGAAAGCACTGCTACAACTGGAGGACGTAGAGACAGCCTCCTCCTCCGAGACACATGATCAGGAATCAGGGATCCCTCCCAGGGATATGGAGGAGGACTGCCAACCTCACTCTTCCAGATCTAACACGTGATAGATGATTCATAGCACTTCTCCGAGAATCATAGGATGAACGCAAGCCAACAACTTTCTGCTTTCTTATGGCGACGATATTCCCGTGAAGACGAAGATGCGAAGAAGACGGATTTCTTCTTCAAATGCTGCGCACACAGACAGCGAGCAGAATCCATGGAATCTTATGCGGACGCACCAGGAGAGAGGCGGTTTATAGTTTTATTTAATTTAGGTTAGTTTTATTTCCTTTTTTTAATTTAGTTTAGTATTATTTTGTTTTCTTTTTAGATTAGTTTAATTTAGGTTAGTTTTATTTCCTTTTTTTAATTTAGTTTAGTATTATTTTGTTTTCTTTAATTTAGGTTAGTTTTATTTCCTTTTTTTAATTTAGTTTAGTATTATATTGTTTTATTTAATTTAGATTAGTTTAATTTAGGTTAGTTTGTTTTGTTTTTTTTTTTTTTTTAGTTTAGTATTGTTTTGTTTAGTTTATTATTCATTTATAAGTATATACGTACATAATACTGACTCCTCTCTGATCAATTAACATACCTTCAAGTGGGAATTTCAACCCATCATAGTGCACCTAATTCCCACTAGAGGGAATTACATCCAAGCCTATTTCATAATTCCGCCCTAAAACTCACCAGATATTAACTTGGTTCAACATCTCTTGCCATGGAGCAGTTGCTATGCTGACAACTCCATGTTTCATTAGACAGAACTGGCAGTGCTCTGCCATATCCCTCCTCAACTCCTCCACCTCCGCCTCGTCCATCGAGCACACCTTGCTGGTGAAGCTCTGAGACTCGACGGGGATGGATAGCATTAGGTTGCGGAACATGGCTCTGGAAACAAAAGAGATTATCTGTAAATGTTTTTGCTTTCCAAGCTCGCGACAGCAGTCTGCCTACTGTCTCAAAACCCTGATGATTGTGGTGAGGGGACTCTGAGAGTGTGAGCAGAAGCTGTGGAATCTTGTGTAGTCGTAGTGAACGCAACAGGAGAGAGGCGGTTTATAGTTTTATTTAATTTAGATTAGTTTAATTTAGGTTGGTTTTATTTCCTTTTTTTAATTTGGTTTAGTATTATATTGTTTTCTTTAATTTATATTAGTTTAATTTAGGTTAGTTTTATTTCCTTTTTTTAATTTAGTTTAGTATTATATTGTTTTATTTAATTTAGATTAGTTTAATTTAGGTTAGTTTAGGTAGTGAGGATATTAGGTAGTGCAGGAGTTAGACAACTCCTGCACTACTCCTGCACTACCTAATATCCTCCCAACATTGTGAATCTGCCTTTGGCAACAAATTCAAAACACCGAAACGTGTTTTCCCATCGAAATTTTCTTGGAAACACCAAGGGGGATGGCCGTGGTGTTTCCTTGGTTGAGAATAGAAGGTCAAGTCCATACTGTAACTAGTAACCTCTCTTCATTGCAAAGAGGAACAGCAGGAGACTTGATCCGCTCCTCTCCTAGGGTTCATGATTGTGATGAGGCGCCTCTGATTATACTAATAACTCACCATCTGTCTGAGCACCCTTGAAATTCTGCTGAGGCTGGTCTGATTGCTCACCAGCATATTTCTCTGGTGTGAGAACCTCTCAATTCCTTCTGAACACTCTAAACAGATTTTACCCATCAGGGCTTCACTCTCCGCCGACTAGAACAAGACAAAAGTTATTATTACTAAACAATTAACAATAAAACTAGTAGTTCTGTAAACTGTTAACCTCAAACAGAATCTATTATCGAAATAAAAATTTCACATCAAGCAGAACTTTTCATTCAATTATTATCAAGCGGTCCATTTTTTGGTGTCTTTTTTAATTTTTTTACCACAGAGCGGTCCCTTTAGCTTCCATGATCACAAACTTTCACAAGTCGGATTGAGCTGATATTTCGCATAGTTACGATGACAGGCTTATTGACGTTATGCCCTTCCAAAAAATGAGCTTTTAAATTATTATTAAACAGTTTACAGAACATCTGATGGAGCTGAAATTTAGTACTTATAGTTTCTAATGGCAGTGTAAAACAGATTTTCAACTTTTTCAACCCACATCTAGCGGTCTTAATAGACCTCTGTAATGAAAATTCGTGGAATCACTAAATAATGCACAAAAGATTTTGTTCCAAATATTTTTTCTATCCCCGCGTTCTGAAAGGCAGTGAAAGATTTTTTTTTATTCATTAAAAAAAATACCCTTGAGGGCATGTTGAGGGATAGTGTCCACTAAAATTAAATCCAAGCCTGTTTCACCAGTTTGGACTTAACACTCACCAGTCTGATGTTGAGTTGATGTAGCCTCTCTCGCCATGAAGCCGTATTAATGCTGATGACTCCATCATTCATAAGGCAGAACTGGCAGTGCTCTGCCATATCCCTTTTCAACTCCTGTATCTCCGCCTCGTCCATCGAGCACACCTTGCTGGTGAAGCTCTGAGACTCGACGGGGATGGATAGGATTAGGTTGCGGAACATGGCTCTGGAAACAAAAGAGATTGTCTGTAAATGTTTTTGCTTTCCAAGCTCGCGACAGCAGTCTGCCTACTGTCTCAAAACCCTGATGATTGTGGTGAGGGGACTCTGAGAGTGTGAGCAGAAGCTGTGGAATCTTGTGTAGTCGAAGTGAACGCAACAGGAGAGAGGCGGTTTATAGTTTTATTTAATTTAGATTAGTTTAATTTAGGTTGGTTTTATTTCCTTTTTTAATTTAGTTTAGTATTATATTGTTTTCTTTAATTTAGATTAGTTTAATTTAGGTTAGTTTTATTTCCTTTTTTTAATTTAGTTTAGTATTATATTGTTTTATTTAATTTAGATTAGTTTAATTTAGGTTAGTTTTATTTCCTTTTTTTAATTTAGTTTATTATTATATTGTTTTATTTAATTTAGGTTGGTTTTATTTCCTTTTTTTAATTTAGTTTAGTATTATATTGTTTTCTTTAATTTAGATTAGTTTAATGCAACACAAACATTGCTGAGCATGGCCCATTGATCAGATCATTAAAACTTTGTAATACAATTTGTAACCATCCCTACAATATTGATCTGTTCAATGAGATGCCTCATACATTGAAGGAAAACCTACATTTGCTATTTGTCGAACACCGGTCACAGAGATCTGGATTACCTTAATAGTTTTTAGTGCTTAGTATATATTAAACCTAGTATTAGATTTAATTAAGATTTTGTTTTGTTTTCATTAGCTTAGTTTAGTTTGTTTAAGTTAGTTTAGATTAGTTTAATTTAGTTGTTTAGATTAGTTTAATTTAGTTGTTTAGATTAGTTTAATTTAGTTGTTTAGATTAGTTTAATTTATTTGTTAAGATTAGTTTAATTTAGTTTTGTTTGTTTAGTTTGTGTTCGATTAGTTTTGTTTTTTGTTTTCTTTTTGGTTTAGTTTTGTTTAATTTAGTTGTAGATTGGTATATTTTTGTTTGTTTAGTTTCGCTCCTAAAAACCAATTTTATACCAAAAATAGCATATCACTAACATGAATTAGCTTCTGCTCACAGAGAGTGTGGGCAGAAGCTGTGGAATCTTGTTTTGTCGAAGTGGACGCAACAGGAGGGAGGCCGTTTTGTTTTCATTAGCTTAGTTTAGTTTGTTTAAGTTAGTTTAGATTAGTTTAATTTAGTTGTTTAGATTAGATTAATTTAGTTGTTTAGATTAGTTTAATTTAGTTGTTTAGATTAGTTTCATTTAGTTGTTTAGATTAGTTTAATTTAGTTGTTTAGATTAGTTTCATTTAGTTGTTTAGATTAGTTTAATTTAGTTGTTTAGATTAGTTTAATTTCGTTGTTAAAATTAGTTTAATTTAGTTTTGTTTGTTTAGTTTGTGTTCGATTAGTTTTGTTTTTTGGTTTAGTTTTGTTTAATTTAGTTGTAGATTAGTATAGTATATTTTTGTTTGTTTAGTTTCGCTCGTAAAAACCAATTTTAACCAAAAATAGCATAGCACTAACATGAATTAGCTTCTGCTCACAGAGAGTGTGGGCAGAAGCTGTGGAATCTTGTTTTGTCGAAGTGGACGCAACAGGAGGGAGGCCGTTTTGTTTTCATTAGCTTAGTTTAGTTTGTTTAAGTTAGTTTAGATTAGTTTAATTTAGTTCTTTAGATTAGTTTATTTTTATTTTTTTTAGTTTACGTTAGATCAGTTTAATTTAGTTTTGTTTTGTGTTGTTTAGTTCAAAAGGAGAGGCAGTTTTGTTTTACTTAGTTTAGTTTAGCTTTGTTTAATTTAGTCGTTTGGATTAGTTTAATTTTTTTTTTTTTTTTTTTTGATTAGTTTAGATCTGTTTAATTTAGTTTTATGTTTAGTTTAGTTAAAAAGAGGATGAGAATAGGTCATACTGGGCCCTCACTCTTCACAATCCTGGGCCCTTCCGTTAGTTTAGTTGATTTCATTTTAGTTTTTCATTTTCTTTTAGTTTAATATTAAGTTAGTTAATTTTATTTTATTTAAGTTTAATTTTTAATTATTTTTCTATGTTATATATTTACAAATATTATTGGACACTATTTCTTTTAGTTTAATATTAAGTTAGTTAATTTTATTTTAGTTGAGTTTAGTTAAGTTTAATTTTTAATTATTTTTCTATGTTATATATTTACAAATATTATTGGACACTATTGGTTCAGCATGAAGCAGTGGAAATGTTGATTGAGACGTGCTACGAGACTAGCTGGCACCAGCAGTCTACCTTCTGTCCCATCACCCGCATGATTCTGGTGAGGCGACTCTGACTCTAGTTGCAATTGCCGGCTGGAAGGAGGGGAGCCCTTCAGCTGGGGGGGACAGGGTGAAGCAGTGGACATCTCCAGACTGTGTGGTGCCACGGCTCGGGACATGGTTGCCGCTACTACTCGAAATATACTGGTCCCTCCAACGAAAATGAGGAGGAGAATAGGTATTGCTGTGCCCTTAATCTACGACGTCTGAAAGTAGCGATAGCTCTAGGGGGGTCATAATATGGAAGAAAGTTTCAAGCCGCCAAGTTCCTATGAAGACGAATGCCCCTGCTAATTTGTTCCTAGACTTATGCGCAGAGAGAGAGAGAGGGAGCTGAAGTTATGGAAACTTTTGTAGTCCATGTGGACGCAACAGGAGAGAGGCGGTTTTGTTCAGTTTTTTTTCTCAATATAGTTTTGTTTCATTTTCTTTAGCATTTTATTTTAGTTCATTTTATTATAGTTAGTTTATTTTATTTTAGTTAATTTTATTATAATTATTTTAGTTTAGTTTAAGTTAGTTTATTTTATTTTAGTTAATTTTCTTATAATTATTTTAGTTTAGTTTAAGTTAGTTTATTTTATTTTAGTCCATTTTATTATAATTATTTTATTTTAGTTAAGTTAGTTTATTTTGTTTTAGTTATTATCTTGAAGTTATGGAATCTTCTGTTGTCGGCGTGGACGCAAGAGGAAAGAGGCGGTTTCGTTTTTTTTTTTTTTTTTTGTTTAGGTTTCTTATTCTACTTACTGACTAACTTACAACTAAATAAAGTATATAAATGTAAATCTTAAAATATAGATGTATCTCAAAATATAGATGTATTTGAGCATCAGAGGCACGCTTCCTCTAGGTAGAGAGATGGAAGAAATATTTTACCTTTGAAATATAAACGATAATTTGATCACAGATGTATCTCAGGCTATCAGGCATGTTTCATGAGTATCTTTTTCTGATGGGAAATTTTTTCGGTGCCCTCGGAGCATTCGTCTGCGAGACTAGCTGGCGAGAGCAGCGCTGCTGCGAAAGCTAGCCTGTCTTTTAGCGGTTGGGTAGTCAGTTCTCTGTTAGTAGTCCTGACGAGACACTGGTCTTTACCGTCTCCCAGCCAGACATAAAGCGATGCACAGTCAGGATTACTTTTATGAACTTACTCGGTATCTTGAGACCGGCCTCTGCCCGCTTCCTCTTAAGGACTTGAGGATCATCAACCCTCTCGCCGTGGCACACCTCACATCTGCCTTCAGTCAAGGTAGAAGCAATTGCCGGCTGGAGGGAGGGGAGCTCTTCAGCTGGGGGGGACAGGGTGAAGCAGGAGACATCTCCACACTGAGTGGTGCCAGGGCTGGTGACAAGGCAGGTGCCGCTACTGCTTTAAATGTATTGGTCCGTGGATCCCCCCTCCGTAGAAAAAGAGTATTTTATTTTAGTTCATTTCATAATAATTATTTTAGTTTAGTTTAAGTTATTTTAGTTTAGTTCATTTTATTATAATTATTTTAGTTTAGTTTATTTTATTTTAGTTCATTTTATTATAATTATTTTAGTTTAGTTTAAGTTAGTTCATTTTATTATAATTATTTTAGTTTAGTTTAAATTAGTTTATTTTATTTTAGTTTGGTTTAAGTTAGTTTATTTTATTTAAGTTCATTTTATTATAATTATTTTAGTTTATTTTATTTTAGTTCATTTAATTATATTTTTTTAGTTTAATTTAAGTTAGTTTATTTCATTATTGTTTTAGTTTTTTTCGTGAAGTTATGGAATCTTCTGTTGTCGGTGTGGACGCAAGCGGAGAGAGGTGGTTTCGTTTTGTTTAGTTTAGTTACGTTTTTTTGTTTAGATTTGTTTAGTTTAGTTTAGTTACTTTTGTTTGTTATAATAATAATGTTTTTATTGTATTTTTTTACCTTTCAGTGTTTACAATGTTTCTTATTCTACTTACTGAGTAACTTACAACTAAATAATGTATATAATTGTAAATATTAAAATATAGATTTATAGATGTAGGTTTGTTTAGTTAAGTTGTTACGTTTGTTTGTTTAGAATAATTTTAGTTACGTTTGTTTGTTAGATTAGTTTTGTTACGTTTGTGTGTTTGTTTAGATTAGTTTTGTTTGTTGTTCGATTAGTTTTGTTACGTTTGTTTGTTTAATTTAGTTACGTTTGTTTGTTTAGATTAGGTTTGTTACGTTTGTTTAGTTTAGTTACATTTGTTTGTTTTGATTAGTTTCATTTAGTTTTGTTACATTTGTTTGTTTAAATTAGTTTTGTTTAGTTTTAGTTACGTTGTTTTGTTTGTTGGATTAGTTGTTTTTAGTTATTGTTACGGTGTTTGTTGTTTATAATAATAAAGTTTTATTGTATTTTTACCTTTCGGTGTTTACAATGTTTCCTCGGTTGTTTGTTATAATAATAATGTTTTATTGTATTTTTACTTTGGTGTTACAATGTTCCTCGTTGTTTGTTATAATAATAATGTTTTTTGTATTTTACTTGGTTTACAATGTTCCTATTCTTTATGACTAACTTACAACTAAATAATGTAATAAATCTAAATCTTAAAATATAATGAGTTGTTTAGTTCAGTTACTTTTTCGTTTCGATATTTTTTGTTTGTTTGTTTGTTTAGTTTATTACGTTGTTTGTTTTAATATTTTGTTTATTTGTTCAGTTGTTGTTTATATAAAATGTTTTATGTATTTTACCTTTCGGTGTTCAATGTTTCTCGTTCTTTGTTATATAATAATGTTAATTGTATTTTCTTTCGGTTTTTTACAATGTTTTGTTGTTTGTTATTAAGAATAATGTTATTGTTTACCTTTCGGTGTTTACAATTCCATATTTATTTACGGACTAACTTACAACTAAATAATGTATATAATTAAATCTTAAAAATAGATTAGGTTGTTTAGTTCAGTTACGTTGTCGTTTCGATTAGTTTTGTTAGTTTGTTTGTTTATTTAGTTACGGTTGTTGTTATAATAATATTTTTATTGTATTTTTACCTTTCGTGTTTAAAATTTTTTTTCCTATTTACTTACTGCTAACTTACAACTAAATAATGTAATAACTAAATCTTAAAATATAGATTATAATGGTTGTTTAGTTATTACGTTTCGTTTCGATAGTTTTGTTACGTTTTTGTTTGTTGTTATAGTTTTGTTTATTATACGGTTGTTATAATAATAATGTTTTTTATTTACTTTCGGTTTACAATGTTCCTCGTTGTTGGGTTAATAATAATGTTTTATGATTTTTACTTGGTTTTACAATGTTCTATTCTACTACTGACTAACTTACAACTAATAATGTATATAAATCTAAATTTAAATAATGTATAGATGTAGGTTGTTTGTTCAGTTCGTTTGTTCGTTCGATTAGTTTTGTTACGTTTGTTTGTTTGTTTGTTATTGTTGTTTTGTTTAGTTTAGTTACGTTGTTTGTTATATAATAATGTTTTATTGTATTTTACCTTTCGGTGTTTACAATGTTTCCTCGTTGTTTGTTATAATAATAATTTTATTGTATTTTTACCTTTGGTGTTTACAATGTTTCCTCTTTTGTATTAATAATATGTTTATTATTTATTGTGTAAATGTATTTTTATCATTACTTTGTTTCTTTAATTAGTTTTGTTTACGTTTGTTTGTTTGATTAGTTTGTTTTTGTTGTTTTGTTTAGTTAGTTACGGTTGTTTGTTATAATAATATTTTATTGTATTTACCTTCGTGTTTACAATGTTCCTCGTTGTTGGTATAATAATATTTTTATTGTTTTTACCTTTCGGTGTTTACAATGTTTATCTACTTATGATTAAATATTGTATATAAATCTAATTTAAATTTATGTGTTGTTTTTAGTTACGTTGTTGTTATAATATTTTTTATTTTTGTTTTAGTTATTCGTTGTTTGTTATAATAATATTTTATTGTATTTTTACCTTTCGGTGTTACAATGTTCTCGTTGTTTGTAAATAATAATGTTTTATGTATTTTTACTTTCGGTTTTACAATGTTTCCTATTCTACTTACTGACTAACTTACAACTAAATAATGTATATAAATCTAAATCTAATGGTAGTTGTATTAGTTCGTTTGTTCGTTTGATTAGTTTTGTTAGTGTTTAGTTTAGTTACGTTGTTGTTTGGATTAGTTTTGTTTAGTTTAGTTACGGTTGTTTGTTATAATAATAATGTTTTATTGTATTTTAACCTTTCGGTGTTTACAATGTTTCCTCGGTTGTTGGGTATAATAATAATGTTTTATTGTATTTTTACCTTTTGGTGTTTACAATGTTTCCTATTCTACTTACTGACTAACTTACAACTAAATAATGTATATAAATCTAAATCTTTAAATAAAGATGTATAGATGTAAGTTGTTAAGTTCAGTTACGTTAGTTCATTTCGTTTGGTTTTGTTACGTTTGTTTATTTAGTTTAGTTACGTTTGTTTGTTTGGATTAGTTTTGTTTAGTTTAGTTACGGTTGTTTGTTATAATAGTTATGTTTTATTGTATTTTTACCTTTCGGTGTTTACAATGTTTCCTCGGTTGTTTGTTATAATAATAATGTTTTATTGTATTTTTACCTTTCGGTGTTTACAATATTCCTCGGTTGTTTGTTATAATAATAATGTTTTATTGTATTTTTACCTTTCGGTGTTTACAATGTTTCCTATTCTACTTACTGACCAGCAAGGTATGCTCGATGGACGAGGCGGAGATACAGGAGTTGAAAAGGGATATGGCAAAGCACTGCCAGTTCTGTCTAATGAACCATGGAGTGGTCAGCATAGCAACTGCTCCATGGCGATAGATGTTGAAACTAATCTAAACAAATAAACGTTAGTTGCGTTAAAAATAAATGAATAAAAAACTAAACTGAACAAAACAAAAGAAAAAGTAAATTAAACAAAACACTATTGGTACAGCATGTTTCGCCACGAAGCAGTGGCAATGTTGATTGACTAAACTAAACAAACAAACGTAACTAAACTAAACAAACAAACGCAACAAAACTAATCGAAACGAACAAACGTAACTGAACTAAACAACCTACATCTATATTTTAGGATTTAGATTTATATACATTATTTAGTTGTAAGTTAGTCAGTAAGTAGAATAGGAAACATTGTAAACACCGAAAGGTAAAAATACAATAAAACATTATTATTATAACAAACAACCGTAACTAAATTAAACAAAACTAATCCAAACAAACAAACGTAACTAAACTAAACAAACAAACGTAACAAAACTAATCGAAATGAACAAACGTAACTGAACTAAACAACCTACATCTATACATCTATATTTTAAGATTTAGATTTATATACATTATTTAGTTGTAAGTTAGTCAGTAAGTAGAATAGGAAACATTGTTTACAATGTTTCTTCGGTTGTTTGTTATAATAATAATGTTTTATTGTATTTTTACCTTTCGGTGTTTATTACAATAATGTTTCCTATTCTACTTACTGACTAACTTACAACTAAATAATGTATATTTGTATATAAATAATGTACATAAATCTAAATCCTAAAATATAGATGTAGGTTGTTTAGTTCAGTTACGTTTGTTCGTTTCGATTAGTTTTGTTGCGTTTGTTTGTTTAGTTTAGTTACGTTTGTTTGTTTAGTTTAGTCAATCAACATTGCCACTGCTTCGTGGTGAAACATGCTGTACCAATAGTGTTTTGTTTAATTTACTTTTTCTTTTGTTTTGTTCAGTTTAGTTTTTTATTCATTTATTTTTAACGCAACTAACGTTTATTTGTTTAGATTAGTTTCAACATCTGTCGCCATGGAGCAGTTGCTATGCTGACCACTCCATGGTTCATTAGACAGAACTGGCAGTGCTCTGCCATATCCCTCCTCAACTCCTCCACCTCCGCCTCGTCCATCGAGCACACCTTGCTGGTGAAGCTCTGAGACTCGACGGGGATGGATAGCAATAAGTTGCGGAACATGGCTCTGGAAACAAAAGAGATTGTCTGTAAATGTTTTTGCTTTCCAAGCTCGCGACAGCAGTCTGCCTACTGTCTCAAAACCCTGATGATTGTGGTGAGGGGACTCTGGTGCTCACGAGCAAATTTTGAATGTTTATTTTATTATATTTTAGGCTATTTTCTTTTAATTTAGTATATCTTAGTTTAGTTTACTTTATTTTCTTTATGCTTAGTTTAGTGTAGGCTATTTTATTTTATTATTTATTTACAAGTACTTATGTACAGACAAATAATACTGCTGCTAGAGGTGCTAGCGACAGCAGTCTCCTGCATGATTCTGCTCAGGCTACCTTGATTGCTCAATGCTAATGAGCAGGTTTCTCTGGTGATGGAACAAACAAAAAATCCTCACATCGAGATGTAAAAGAGTAAGAATACCATGGACTGTGGTATACAACAAACCCTGATGACAGGGGTAAATCTGATAAAGATTTTGATAGATAGGGTAGATTTTTGAAATCTGTGGCGTGGGATTAACTTCAAGACAAAATTAAGTTTTATTTGGTTCTGATTTGTATTATTTCAAGTCAGAACTACTTGGGAGTTGTGCTGCAGCCATCTCCTAGACTTTGGGCATTTCACATTTCTGCTGCATTCAAAGCAAGTTTTGAATGTTCAATTGTTCACACGACACATTTTATTTTTAAGTCAGAACTACTTGAAAATTGTGCCGCAGCCATCTCCTAGACTTTGGGCATTTAACATTTCTGCTGCATTCAAAGCAATTTTTGAATGATTATTTTATATTCTTTTAGTTTAGGTCGTTTTTTATACATTATACATACATATATTTTTACATACTATGAATTGATTTTTACCTTTGGAGAAGTATATAATGAGAAATAAGGGGTAAGCAACGTTATTATTATTTAGAAGGGAAAAACACTGAATCTAATATACAATTTCATATGATTTAGGTAATTCCATCATCTAATTTAATCTTTTTTGAATCCAATCTAGTATAATTAACTCATCACTTTACTCATTTACGCAGCTCAAGCTTGGCTACTCAGAACTATCTTTCTCATTGTTATCACATTTATCTTTAAAAATTGTACTCTATACTTATTTTGTGAAAAAATAAGTAGTGATTTGTAAAAATGATTCTTTTTTTATAATAAAGTTGAAATTAATAAATAAAATGGAGTACTTATATAATTATGTAGTTCAATAGGTAAATACTTGGGTATGTACTTATGTACCTTTGTATATTTTGGTTGTTAAATAATAAAGGTGTTAAAGAAAGGGGGGGGTGTATACTTTACATGTCAAAAATGTAATATTTTAAATTGTATTTCGGATTTCTTCTGTACCTACATCCTTTGTATCTGTATATTTTTGTATCTGTGAATAAAATAAAACTACAACTTAAGTTGTGAATATGTTATTAATAATTATGTACCTTTGCTTGGACTCCTTAGATACTATTTTTTTTTTTTTTTTTTTTTTTTTTTTTTTTTCTTTCTTTCCGAAAATTTATTACTATTATTTTTTTCATATATTAAAGTATCATATTATTAAATTTTTGTTAAACATTTTCGTGATATCAAAACTACTCAAACTCGCTTTACTAAATCTACGCTGAAACCGGGACTTGAACCACCGACCTCCAGGTAACAAGTCCGCCGCCTTATCCATCGAGCATATTTTAATGTATTATTTATTTATGTTATTTTAATTGACGAGAGGTGTTGACATATAATGATGAATGACCTGTCGGAAAAAAAGAGGAAGAGAAAACGATAGTTTCGGTGATCTCTAAATGGATTTCTAAAAGTTACAGTGTGTTCTGTCTCCGTGGTCTAACAATTGTGACCACTGCCCGTGATCCCGAGATCTTCCGTTCCCCCCAACACGTGAGGCTGATATTTCCAGCCCAACCCAGCCTGGGTGAAGTTAATGTGCGTAGTTGATACGATTCCCAGCCATTGTAGGGTAAAACTCCCGTCCTAAAAATCTCAAGTCGTTAAAAACCAAATAGAATCAACCTGTTACAAATAAGTAGATCTTATTTATAACGGTAGCCATATTGTGTAGTTTCTTATGTGACAGGTTTCAGGTAATACGAGTTCTCCATAACTTTTTTTCCACCATGGATTCATAGCCTAACCATGCAAAAGTTTAAGAATAACTGTGCTTTATTCAGACTGTCAGCGCAAGACAGGTAGTCCCTTTATGTAGTTTAGCAACAAAAAAAAAGTAATTATTGGACCCGTTGAACTTTAATTTCCTAGTATGAATAGCAAATTTATTTTAATGATCCTATATTTCATGAGAAAAAGGACCCCCGAAAATAATTATCGTTTGAAAATTATTTTTTGAACATGTTGTTCATATGTGACATCCTAATGTGAATTTATTATTGAAAAACAAATACATATCCTTACATTAGCTAGAAATGGCACATGCTTGATCTCAATCATTGATACTGTATCCACTTTTGATGATCAGTGGCCAATCATAATTATAGACTAATGCCCACAAGATCAGTTCACCAACATTTTCAGTTCCCTTGATAATGTCTACGAAATAGACGAAACTCGAGTCGGAAAGTAAAGCCGTATTTTTCTTTCAACCAAAGTGGATGCAACTGGAATAAAATGAACAAACTTCCAGTTTGTTCCAGTCAAACTTTCAAGTCATTTTTCTTTTGGAATAGGAAAATTCTTCCAGTTTGGTTAACCAAAATGGATTTAGAAAATTCTTGCTTTCAGTTCTTTTATGGGTTTCTTTCTTTTATTCAGTTCTTTCATTGTTTATCTTTAAATAAGTACCGAAACGCATTTTTCTTTCACGAATAGTGGGGAAGCTAAACTGGAACTATTAGGAATAAAATGGAAATACATATTTGGAAACATCGAACCTGGATAAAAACACTGCCAATTATGGACACAATACTTCCTCGTGATTGTTTCACATTGTTAACACGTGCCAATTTTGAGATTTTATACAAAATTACTTGTATCTCCAAAACCACTTAACCGATTTTCTTCAAATTTGTTTTATATGGTAGAAAATTGTTTTTTCTACATTCTAGATTCCACAAAAAATTCTGTATTGGCAAGTCGTGGTCCTTATTTTTTGACTTTTTTGTCCAAAATTTCGGATTTTCTTAAATATCAGAGTCTAATAATAATAAATTAAAAAATAAATATAAATAGCCTATGTAAAACAATAATATGCTTATACATACAAAATTTCATTAAAATCAGGTGTGCCGTTCACGAGATATAAGCGTTTAAGTAAAAAGTTAGTGGTCAGGCGCATGGTCTCTTTCACCCAAACCGCTAGTACGAATTCGATGAATTTAAAATGGGACCATCTACTACAGAATGTCTCCTAGATGTGTGCAACATATTATCAAAATTCGTTGAGTAGTTTCCGAGATTTGCGCGTTACAAGGAATCGTTTTAATAGACCGACACAAAACCAAATTTGCTCAGGAGGTTATGAAACGTCCAGAAATATGAAAAAAATTGAAATCGGAGCAAAAAAATATTTTTTCTTACAAAAACGAACACAATACTTCCGATTTCTAATATTAGAAATTTCTCGGAAGTAAAAATTATCCTAAAGAAAATTACCCCAAGTCATCAAAATTCGAATCCTAGACAAAAAATGTTTTAAAAATAAATATGTAATTTTAATCAGTATAAACAGAAAAGTGAGAAGTTGTATCAATTAATTTTATGCCAACCTCCTCAATATGTACGAGTATGTAATCCCTCATCCAATGAGTTAGTCATTGGATTTATAATCAGTTAATTACAAAAATCCTACCAGGTTTTTACTTCATTATTTATTTTTTTTTGCTGTCAGGTTTGGGTTTGAATTCCCTAATCCCTCCCTTGAACTTGTTATGAACAGTGACAAAAAAGGCAGCATTCCAGATAGCTGGTATTTAATTTTTTGAAAATTTCCAAATTTCGTGAAATAACTCTGTCTAAACCGATGACACTATTTCACGTCAGTTAATCTGCAAAATAATCCAATTCTCGGATTTTCACAAATCTCTGGCTTCAGCAATAAATTGTTAATCAGCTATGAGTTCAAATAAAAACGAAACAATCTTATTGTAGTAGTGAAGGTCCCGGGTTCGAAGCCCCGCGCCGACAATAATTTGTATTCAAAATTTGGTTACAGTTGTTTGTAAGGGATACCTTCCGGTGCGCTCGTGTTGACCCAGCACCTAAATGGGAAGTATTGTGTCACTTCTCGCCCATCAGAGGGGAGGCATACTACGGGATGGGCAGGCTACAGCACAGACCAAAAGCGTCTGAAGTAGCTCCTGTTTCATGGCTACGAAATAAAAAAAAAGGCTGTGAAACAATCATCTTTAAAAATAATAACTATAATAAAAATCAGTTCAGCGACTCCTCAGTGTCCTGGTTTGCCGCCGCCATTTCCTTGACTGTGGCTGTCCGCCTCCCCACCAGACTGAAGCTGAAGCCGGCGCACACCGACTCCCCCCCAGTGCCCTGGGTGCTGGCGACAGCAGTGGAAGGAGCTGAAACAGTGAGGAAGCAATATTCATTTCATGGAGACATCACCACCACTACTGAAACCTCTTTCCCAAGAAAAAACTAAATTTGATTGAGACTTGTTAGTGTGATCATATGATAATGTATAAAAGATTTTGAATACATAACAATTATTCGTCCCAAAAATAGTCACTGCTTGTGATAAAAATGAGTAGTTCATTATTAGAGTATAAAGACATTAATGTAAAAAGAGTTTGGAATTGTAAAGGAAACTCTTAGTAATGTTCTGCTAGCTTCACAAAATGTGGAAAAGTCTTTTTCTTCACCAAAATATAATTTACAATTCTCAACTTGAAGTTCTGGGAAAACTAACAAAAGATTGAAACTTGTAGCTGAACCACATATTTTTATGTACGATCAACCATCGTTTGGACTTTTTCTTTAGAAGCCATGAATCCTTATGAAACTGCAAGCTAGCCTGTCTTGTAAGGGTTGGGTAGTCAGTTCTCTGTTTATAGTCCTCTGACGAGACACTGGTACTTACCGTTCCCCAGCCAGACATAAGGCGATGCATAGTATTAGTATCAATGTCACTGTCAGGATTACTTTTATGAACTTACTCGGTATCTTCAGACCGGTCTCCGCCCGCAGCCTCTTCAGGACTTGAGGGTCGTCGACCCTCTCGCCCAGGCGTACCTCCCATCTGCCTTGAGAGGAGGTCGAAGGCTGCAGGGAGGGGAGCTCTTCTGGTGGGGGACACAGGGTGATGCACAGGACATCTCCACCCTGAGTTGTGGTGGCAGGGCTGGTGACGTGGCTCGAGGAGGTGCATTGGTCCGTCGATCCCCCCTCCGTAGAACGACGGCTCAGCGTGGCGATCGCTCTGGGGGGATCGTAATAGGGGAGGAAGCCACCAGCTTTCTCTCGCCACCATGTTGCAGGAGGGCTGGAGATGTCCCTGCCTTCCCTCCCTTCTGCTTCTTCTGCACACACATAGTGCGCGCAGAAGTTACAGAAGTGGAGGTGGATGCCACAGGAGAGAGGCAGTCCAGCTTCCTCTTCTGGGCCTGCAGATTAGAGTTGTCTATTAATAAAATTATTCATTCATTAGCAATGAGACATAAACTGTAATCCTCACACAGATTACAATATAAAACTATAAATGTCATGCTGACCAATTAAGAACTCCAGAGTTCATCAGTCCAAAAATAATAGGTTAAAATTTAAAGACCCCAATGAACATGTTGAATAAATTTCAACAATTTTGAAGAATTCGGTTTGAAGAGTTATCGCGGAACAGACAAAAAAACGAAGGCCAAATCGTCCAGTACCCAACATAACCTGACGTAGTGAATTCTCTTCGCTCCCTCACTGCGTTCGGTTAGTTACTTACGATTTGCGAAAAACCATCGTAAAAAATTGGGGTTTTTCTTCATAAGCCATTAAACCCTTAGAAAACTGAAAGCTAGCCTGTCTTTTAAGGGTTGTCTACTCTGTTCTCTGCTTATAGTCCTCTAGCGAGACACTGGTCGTCTCCCTAATTAACGTCTCCCAGCCAGACATGGTTGGATTGGCTTCCGATATGTTATCAAAAGCAGACAACTCATAACAGCCTGGGTCATGAATGCGGCGAACGGTCAAGTCCGCTAATTGGTAACCTCCCCTCCTTGCAACGAAAGCAACACCACGAGACTGGAGCATAAATCCGCTCCTGGTGTAACACCCTGTCGGACACGCTTCATACCCTCGAGTGGAGAAACCCTAGGAAGTAATAATAACTCACCTTGAGTATGGACGGAGAGCTGCAACTTGAGGACGTTGAGAACGCCCTCACTCGCCCTCTTCCAGAAGTCCCTGGTCGTATGATCCTCGGAGAAGTGGCACATCTCCGAGGATCATACGACGCGCGGTAGCCTGCTGCCGCGAAGCGGACCTTCCTCTTCCTCTGCCCAGACAGAGAGCGGGCAGAGGGGAGGGGGGAAGCTTGTGAAGATGTCGATGAAGTCCTCTCAGTTCCCTGGGCCTGCAGATTAGAGTTGTCCATCAATAAAATTATTTAATTAACTAGCAATGAGACATAAATAATACCCGTACAAATATACGAGGTCTGTCCCGAAAGTTCGTATAAAAATGAAATAAAAATTTTATATTACAATTAATCGGGTAATTCAATTTTGTCTCCTTCAAAGTACTCTCCCTGGGACACAATGCACTTCTGCCAACGCCGTTTCCACTGTTTGAAGGCTCCTTGAAAGTCCTCAGTTTGAAGTCTCTTCAGCTGACTCGTCGTTGCTGCTTTAATGGCCTCAACGTCCCCCAAATGCCGCCCCCGAAGCACCAATTTTGTTTTTGGGAATAAAAAGAAGTCACAGGGTGCCAAATCCGGTGAATAAGGGGGGTGTTCAGTCGCTATGATCGAATTGGCAGCCAGAAACTCACGCACAACGAGAGAGGTGTGAGCGGGAGCATTGTCGTGGTGGAGGATCCACCGCCCCTCTCGCGCCAAATCCGGCCGATCTCGAGCCACCCGAGCTTTGAGGCGTCTGAGCACTTCGACGGAAAATCTCTAATTAACTGCCTGGCCTGGAGGGACAAATTCTTGATGGACAATGCCCTGAACATCGAAAAAAACGATCAACATTGTTTTTTTAACCACTTGTGGTTAAAAAGTGGTTGTGAAATCTTTTTAACCAATTGTGGACTATTGGTTCTTTGAAGGCATCATCTCCATAAACTACTTGGTTGAGATCATTAAAAAAATTTCGGCCATTGTTGCCGAGTTTCGCGAGAAATTTGATGATGACGCGCTGTTCTTGAATGACTGAGAGTTCCATGCCGACGAGTGATAGAGAGAGGGGTCACTTCACAGGTACCGGGACGATCCAGTTTTTATCGTAAGGCGATCGAACGCACACTGAGAATTGTTTGGATGTTGTAGAAGGGGAAATAGCCCAAATTGCCTCCCCACTTTGCCTTCCAGCGTTGCCAGAACACTTTTATACGAACTTTCGGGACAGACCTCGTATTGTACAATTGTACATGTATCAGGAATTTCCCGTTTCAGGGAAGCTCCTGACACAAGTGACACATAGAGTGGTTCCTAGTGTGGTTAGCAGCTTCTAGATGTTACACTTTAAATTCTAAATTCTTTAGGAAAAGGAGCTCATTCATGACACTTTACCCTCTTCTCGATATTACGTTAGCAGGTAATGTCGAGACGGAGGTTTTACCCTCTGGACACTTACCAACCAGCTACCCATAGTAATTCATAGCATGAGTTGAGTCGGGAATAGCAGCAAGCTTGGCTACAGCCAGGGGGAGTGATGGTCTTAAGTGGATGAGTTGGCACCTTCTGAACTACATTTTTCTATTTGCAATCAACCATTGTGAGAATTTGAACTTTCTTAATAAGCCGTTAATTGGTTTGAAAAGTTCATTCGGATTCTGAGGCAATAACTCAAATCAATATACCTTTCCTACAATGACCTAATAGAAAAATATGATCTACTTCCTCTTCATCCTAGAGATATCATTGATATATTAATTATCTTCAAAATCAATTGCCTGATATCCTACCACGCATCAACCACCGAACTAGAATTAGATTTACTCGTAATAAGGATACTTTTTCTAGACAGAAATACAACACAAACATTGCTGAGTATGGGCCATTGATCTGATCATTGAAACTTTGTAATTTAATTTGTAATCATCCCTACAATATTATTTTTTTTAAATTAGATGTCTCATACATTGAAAGAAAACCTACATTTGCTATTTGTCGAACACCGGTCACAGAGAGCATTGCTTATAATAATAACTCACCTGGTGCCTGAGCACACTGATAATGCGGCTCAGGCTGCTCTGATTCTTCATCAGGATTTCCTTTGGTTGGAAAAATTTCAACCCCCTGTGCGCACTCCAAACATATCTTACCCATCAGGGCTACACTCTCCGATGGCTAGAACAAGACAAAAGTTTTCATTATCAACAATTTAATAATATATCAAGTAGTTCTGTAAACTGTTAACCTAAACACAATGTATTATCGAATTAAAAATGTCAAGCATGAGTACATCAGGACCTTTCATTTAATACCCCACTCGACGTTTTTAATTTAAATAAATCTCAACCGGCCCAGTTTTGCGGCCTTTTTTTCTTTTTTTGGCACAACGTGACACTATCCCTTAACATGCCCTGAAGTGGTTTTTTCAACCCATCGCAGTGCACCAAATCTTCACTAGAAGGCGTGTGAAGGGATAGTGTCCACTAAAATTAAATACAAGCGAGTTTCACCAGTTTGGACTTAACACTCACCAGTCTGATGTTGAGTTCATGCAGCATCTGTCGCCATGGAGCAGTTGCTATGCTGACCACTCCATGGTTCATTAGACAGAACTGGCAGTGCTCTGCCATATCCCTCCTCAACTCCTCCACCTCCGCCTCGTCCATCGAGCACACCTTGCTGGTGAAGCTCTGAGACTCGACGGGGATGGATAGATAAGTTGCGGAACATGGCTCTGGAAACAAAAGAGATTGTCTGTAAATTTCTTGCTTTCTTCTAGCAAAAGGTCAAGACGAAAACGCCCAGGCTGGGTGAGTTAATGTGGGTAGCTGGTAAGAATGTCTATTCCCCCCCCCAGAAATATCTCGAAATCACGGGAACCCTGTACTGTACGCCCCTAGTGCGAGGACACTCATCCTACCTAGACATCACGGGAACCCTTGTACTGTAGCCCTAGCGAGACACTCATCCTACCTAGAATCACGGGAACCCTGTACTGTAGCCCTAGGCGAGACACTCGCCTAACTAGCAGAGGGGACTTCGACCCAAGCAGTTTAAGTAGAATACTGTGATACTGTTGGGCAAGCTGAAGACTGATAGGTCGCACCAGAAAGCCTCAAGTCTGGACGGCAGTTCAACATTTGAGCCATACCTATGATGAATTTTACTTTCCTTATCCTATAGCGAAATTAATGGAATCGACCAACATTTTTGATAGTCAGTTTTCAGTGCCAAAACACGGTTTACGGTCGCAAGAGCCTAGTTTCAGCCATTGGTCCTTGTGTGTGTGTTCGTGTATGTGTGTGTGTCTGTCTGTAGGGTAGGGTTAAGAAAAATGAGTTTAGGGCCATGCCTCGGGCCGTAACTCGGGTGAAGCCGACAAATCACATACCCGGACTATCTGTGTCAAATCAGGACGTTAAAACCAAGTATAATCAACTGCTCACAATAGATCTAATCAGGTCGCAGTATTAATTGATTAATTGTAAGGGTTCACTGAAATCCCCGCAACTAGATCATATAATGTCATGTCTCGGTTGGGTTTCAAACCTGCGACCTCTAGATCAGGAATAACTGAAAGCTGATCATCGTAGTCACCTTGAATTACTGTCTGCAGAGAATCAGCAGAAAATCATTTCCTTGCTAACGCTGCACACAGTTTTCAACAACAAGATTGAGGCCGAAAAGATAAAAAAAGACAAAATCAATAACTTCAGCCATTGCTTAGCATAGGACTTCTCCATAGTGATCATGTTTCTCATGTCACACCTACTCAAACTCGCTTTACTAAATATTTGCTAAACTTGGGACTTGAACAACCGCCCTCCAGGTCACAAACCCGCCGCCTTAACGATTAAGCTGCTGAGGTTGAGGTAAGACAAAGCTTACCTAGTAACAGCAATGTTGCAATTGTTGGCTACCAACAGAGCAGTATAGAGTTTAGTATACAGTTCAATAGGTAAATTGGGTAGGTACTTATGAGGTAATTTGAGGTACTTACTATTGAGACGTTCGAAAAGGATTAAGCAAGAAAATGAAAGATATTTCTACTTGGAAAGTTAGAAACTGATTAAAACAGGAAGATTTGCACAACACAATCCAGCAGCAGAGAGAGAGTGAGAAGAAATTTCCAAACCGGGAGAGCAGGATGAAAATCTTTGCTGGCCAAAAACAAAAATATGTATCGGATTGTATCGGCGTTTTTGCAAGGTTCGTCCAGCTATCTTGTGATGGGAGAATTGCGCAAGAGGTGGGTACAGACGGGATTCCACCCATCTGGGGGGGGGGGGGGGACTTTCAATAGTAAATTAGGTAAGAATTGCACCTACAGATTATGCAGAGTGTTTGACACAACTATTTTTATGTAAGTAAAAGACGTATGCGGAGGTTTTCAGATACAAACCAGTAGACCAACGGTAGTTATTAGAGTATGTCCCGGTAGCTCAGTGGTAAAGGCGGCACTCTTTGAATCTAGTGGTCGCTGGTTCGAATTCCAGCCGGGTTATGACTAGATATCCTTCTATTTGGGATTTTTACCACATATCAATACGTCGTTTGCTTACTGCTGGAATAATGGGACTCATTTGTCCTAATGGGGCATTATAAGTAAAAGAATATTATTATTAATCTAAAGACTCTTAAGTATCAACCACTCGCGGGTTACCCTTCTGGCGGATTTGGCAGATGCCAAGGGCCCCGCGCTATGGAAGATCCCATGGTTTTGAGTAGTTTACACTAGAGCCCAAGAGTTCAGATTTTTTAAACTGACTTAATATATTTTGAAAACATAATCCATCTAAAAAAAAGAACATGAAACCAAATTTATGCATCGTTACAGACAATGTAATGCTCTCTACAAGTAGAGTCAAACAGGTTGCCATTTCATTGGACTGGAAAGTCTACGCTCTTGTGATCTTCCTATCATCTTCGCTCCAGTCATTTATCGGTCTATTTTATTTTGAATTAACCCTTTCTTTAATAATTCTTAATACTGACCATTGTACTTTTTGGATGCGTGCGCATGTTCATCTTTTCGTTTTGTTTGAACACAGTAATCCTTCACTTCGATTCAGTCCATGCCCAGAAAATAGTATCATGAAAATGAAGTTCCAACGACGTCCAACAAATGTTTTTGCAAGAAGAAAAACATCAGATGTAATTCAAAATGCCACTGTTCTTTGCCAAGTGGCAATAAATAATTCCTTTTACTTTAAATAAATTTACCCTGCAAAGATTCTACGGCCTTGTTTGAAGTTCGCCGATTAGTGTTTGTTTTTCTCTCATTTTCTTTTAGGTAAATAATTTTAGTCTACATAACTACTTATCCTAGCAACTCATTATATTTTATATTAAATTATTGCCTTGTTACAAAACATTGTTCATTCCCATGGAAAAATTAGCTGGACTCGAAGCATAGACCTCCAGATAAGAGAGCGTCAACAACCGTGAGATGGGTTTACACTTTTCACCCATACTTATCCTATTTGGAGTCTACTTTTCCTAGGAAATGTTGAATAAAAATCATCATTTTATATTTAAAATCAACTTTTACTAAATCACTCGTTTGAGTTGACTGGAACTAGGAATAGTCAACTCAAACTGGATAATTATTATTATTAAACATATTGGATCAAGTTTTATTTACATAGAATATATACAATACATAGAAAATGAAATTAATAGAACAAAACTTGATCAAGGGCGGTGCTAATGCCAACGGCATTCTCTTTCTTCATCATTTAATTTTTAGACCAATATTGAAGATAAGCTTGCATTTCCACTTGGTTGCTGTTCTTTTTCACAGTATCAATTCAAATAAAATCAACATTTTTTTACATCAAAGTTTTTTCAGTTTTATTTTCATTAGTGTTTAAAAATAAGAAACAGTACAAACGGAGGATACTAATTATAAGCCTTAGCTTAGGCCATTGAAAAGCAAAAAACCGACCTCAGTAGCGGTCGATAAAGCGGCGGACTTGTAACCTGGAGATCGATGGTTATTGAGGTCATCTGTATAAGTATTTTGTATTAATGTATTTTCTTTTTTCTTGTTTTTATTACTATCCATTTTGTAATTGATTTGTTTGTATTGGTCCTTCAAAAAAGTATTTAATAATAAGTGTTTAACGCGCTAGTTGGTCATCCAATTAGCTTAGGGATCCGTTGGTTTGAATCCCACCCACTGCATGAATTTTTCTTCATTAATTTGAGTTTGTGACCACAAAATAATAAGACTCTGAGGGTTTAGGTGGTAGAAAATTATTAATTTGGTTACAGTTATTTGTAAGGGATACCTTCCGGTGTGCTCGTGTTGACCCAGCACCTAAATGGGAAGTATCGTGTCACTTCTCGCCCATTAGAGGGGAGGCTTACTACGCGATGGGCAAGCTACAACACAGACCACACGCGTATTCTAAAGTAGCTCCTGTTTCATGGCTACGAAAAAAAAAAGAAAAAACTATGAAACACTCATCTAAAAAAAAAGTAAACCTGACTCATAAAATCGGCCACTTTGTGTAGTTATAATAGAGAGGAAGTCACAACAAAAACATGGTTTTAACGGTAGCCATATTGTGTAGTTTCTTATGTGAAAGGTTTGAGGTACAGTCAAACCTGGATATAAGAGAACTCAAGAGACCGGAATTTTGTTTCTAATATCCAGGTTTCTCTTATAAAGAGGTTATTTTACCTTTAGAGAGGTAAGTTGGATAAGTAAATTCTTCTCTTACATCGAGGTTCGACTGTAATGCGTTTTACTTCATACCAATTAAAGATTATCAAGATTTCCCGCTGCCTTTTTAACTAACTTGGTCGGGAAATGCTCACTCGGAAAGAACTTATTCCTAAACCGTGTTCAAGTCATACAACTCAGTGGTTGGGTTCAACTCATTCTCTATGCTAGGAGGCAACTGAACACTGTCTGCTGGTAGATTATTCTGCAAGGAATCGTCTTGCCCGAGTCGCTGCTTGTTCTGAGAAAAGTACAACTGGACGTATTTCCTCGCCAGGACGGCAGCTTTCTCGTCGATTTTCTTGTCCACCTCTCGTAGTCTCGCTTCCTCCTTCAGCTTATCTTCTTTCTCCTTCTCCTCCTCGTCTTGATCCGACGAGTATTGATAGTCGGGAGGTGAAGTCTTCATAGCCGGTCGGGTCAGCAGGCTACCACTGGTGTCTCTCACTGTGTCTTCGTTCATGGTCATGTCGGTGCTCACTTCTTGAGACAGGGTCTGTCCCTGGGCATAGGCTAGTTGCTGTGCCTGCATCTCCGAGTCAGGCAGAGGCGTCTGGGGAGTGCTAGACGAGGAAGCGGAGAACAGAGGAAAGTGGACGTTGTTGATCAAGTCCCCAAGACCGGTCATTATTTTGGCCACGCCAAAGTTGAGAATGGGGTAGAAGTTGTACATGTACGGATAGTTGAGCACTCGCCACAAACAGTTAGCAATGGACGCAAGACTCCGTGCTCGCCGCGACTTGCGACGGCTGTTCACTTGATGAAAAGTCCAGCCTTTATCATGTAAATATTTGACATCTTCATCACTTAAATTATCGAAAGTGACTTTCTCTGGTGGGATTTTATTTTGACTGCTGTTGAGAAATTCACTAGAGACTTTGTTTCCCTTCGAAGTATGTTTAGAACAAAAGTTATAAAAATAAATCGAAATACTTAGAATCACAGAGATCACGAACACACATACGGTTATTTTATTCATTTCGACTACATTTTACTGTTTAGGCCTCTTCTAGTGTAATGCCCTATAAGTTTGTCTAATGCTCGTCACAGTTCGAATGATAATGACTGCTTTATCAAGACAAGCCCAGAAGCTGTTAGGTAATATTGATAAACATCTCTTTCGTGAGAGACGCATCAACAGGTGTGGAAACCTCACATTTACACGCACAATTCATAATTCTAATGGCTTAATGGATACAATAAACAGTACTCAATATCTGTTTTCTCCACCGACCAGAGTAGCTTGATCGATAAGGCGGCAGACTTGTAATCCGGAGGTCGGTGATTCAAGTCCCAAGTTAAGCATAAATTTAGTAAAAAGAGTTAGAGTAGTTGTGATGTCACGATTGTGATCAATACAAATATGATAGCTTTTTTTTTATCTGTTCCTCCCGTTCAAATGGGGTCGGCATTTTTCCGCCAACAGCACCAACCAATTTTTTCTCTCTTTTAAACAAACTTGTTTGTAAATATTTTACCTGTAGGTACCTATCACCAATAAATGAGTCTTTGTTTAGACTGTGAGTGTAAAGGGTCTTTAGTCTCATTCTTGCGTGATTAACAGGGTATGCTATTGTAAATAACCGTATGTATGATGTTTGGATCAGAGGTTACCATTAATTAGGACCTATACAACAGGATTAAAATTAAGATAAGCCAGACACGCCCTCAAGTCAGAGTTTTAGCCAATCTATTATTGGTAGTCTGTTACCAATACCACAGCCCAAACGGTAACAGGACTTCATTCCAGAAAGCACTCTCACTCTGAAAATCCCCAAATCTCCTTGTATCGTGTATATGGTATTCCTTTTTGCTATTCTGATGTAAAAACATACGGTTCTC
Organism: Bactericera cockerelli; assembly: GCA_024516035.1. NCBI lineage: Eukaryota > Metazoa > Arthropoda > Insecta > Hemiptera > Triozidae > Bactericera > Bactericera cockerelli. The sequence goes on along the minus strand of CM044967.1, from coordinate 20,850,501 downwards.
ATACGATGAATTAATATAATATGGCTGTCATAAGCAAGCACTAGAATTATGAGATAGTAAGTTGTTGTTCGATAAGTATGTCAAGTCCCCAGGTTGCATTTAATAGCAACTAGTGCTAGGAAGGAATGCCCATTCTAAGCAGAATATTAAATCTCAATAATGAAAAATGCATGAAAAATAATAGTAATGAATGTATGTAATTACAATTCATTTGATATGTTTTTTTTTTTTTTTTTGGAATTTTTGACTAATTCCTCTTTGATACTCAATGAAATAGACACTCCTAGTTTCAAGCATGATCAGTATAAATTAGTATTAACAGAAGTATTAGTGCCTATACTTAACTTCTAATAAGTAGTAGTTCTAAAAGTACTAATTTTATTGCAGTCACATCACACCTTTACAAATTATTCTAATGAAAATAAATAATTAATACGCGTAAACAACAACAAAAATGACAAGACAACAACAATATTAAATTAACAACAACTCAACAAAACAAGTAAATCAGTCACACATGGTTGCTGGTGCCAATAGTCACCGTCGCCAAGTGGGTAGGCTTAGGTGACGTGGGTTCGATCCCAGCAGGACAAGATTCTTTTCTGTGCTTGGTTAAGTAAGTAAGTAAATTATTTTATTGTCTATCTCTATAGGATACAATAGACAATAAAATAATCTTTTGTACTTTTACCCCCTAAAAGTACAAAAGATATTGTACTTCAAGGGGATTGTAATAAAAAAAAAATGTAGAAGGAAAATAAACCAACTTATTATTATTATAGTATGTTCACAATGTCAAGTTAAGTATTTAGCATTCACTGTGGAATCCATGGGCGCGTTAACCACTTGACTACCAGACACCTTAACACAAAGTAACGCATTTATTATTATCGGACCTGGTTGTAGGGGCACCAGTGAAACCCCTACATAACACAGGGACCTAGTTACATCAATTATCACCAGTTTGGGAGCGGCCGGTGCTAAGGAGCTGCCGAAATGCAGCACCCCAGACGAAAAAGAGAGAATTTTCCCAGGTCCTAGCTCGTACGCAATGAAAATTATCACACATTTCTAGAATAATTAATGCATAATTATTATGACTGGCATGGTAAAATAAATGAAAATCTATAGATACGGAAAGAGTGACTCTATGTGTGAGCACCCGCAAAACTTTTTTTCCACCGCCCGCGCCTAGACCCGTTGATTCTATTTGGTTTTATAATCCTGATTTGAGATAATTAGGACGGGGTTGAGAAAAGGGTTGAAAAAGACGACCTAGACAGATACCAGTGGAGATCAAGACTTCAACAAACCAACGCCGACCTCAAGTAGGCTTCAGAAAAGGCAAGGGTAAAAGAAGACTAACATAATAATAAATTAGATTTCCATCTTCTATGAAAAACCAACCATTTAAAGAATAGATCGAAAAATCCCAGACATCTAAAACATTCCGACGTTTTTCCCCTCCTTTTTTACTTGTCATGGTTCTTTTTCCCTCTTCTAGTTATTTTTTCCCCCGCAAACCGAAAAAGCGCTGCAATCGCCTTGTTGATTTCACAGACAGCAGTGAGCGGGAACATTTTAAATTCATACTGTAAATTTCTAAGTGTTTTTCCAATTTGCCATATTGTGATTGTCAAAATTTGTCATTTTCTAAACTTTAATTATTAATTTAAATAGTTTAATTTAAAACTAAACCATACAAAAAATATACCTATACTCAAATTGAAGATTACGTAAACACCTAGATAATTGATTGTAAAAAAAGATAACGATCTCCTTTAGAAATTCAATCCTGTTTTATAACAATCAAAAGAATCTGCCCAAGGGCCATTTCTGAACTGATTGTTGATTCATAAATAAATTAACTTCAATGTTTTATACAGCTCAAAATTGATTCTGAAAAAACAATGCAAATTTTTTTGTAGTCTTCGAAGTAGTCCTCTAGACTTACTTGCCAGCCATCATGAAAGAATACATAGGAAAGTTGTTTGACCCTATGTCAGTCTAACAAGTTTTGTGAAAGAAATACAGGAAAAGTATCATGTTCAGTTGGTGGTTGATGACTCAAGAAAAATTGAAACTCAAATGGCCAAACGTATGACCAATAAGAAATTAAAAATTGCTAACAAAGAGCTGGTCTACACTTTTGTCAAATTCAAATGCATTCATGGAGGAATTTACAAGTCCAAGGGAATGGGATTTAGGAAAATGAAAAAACCGTAAGTGTAAATATAGTTTAAATTGATTATGAATGATATACAATAAGCACTTATCATCACAATTAGCACAGTGGTAAGCTACTTGCTTGCTATGGAAGGTCCCAGTTTTGAACTATCAACCCAACAAAAAAATTGTATTCAATAATTTGGTTACCGTGAGTTACTTGTAAGGGTTACCTCCTGGTGCCACTCATATTGACCTAGCACCTATTTAAGATGTATTGTGTCACTTCTTGCCCATCAAAGGAGAGGCATATTACGGATGGGCAAGCTACAACTTGGACCCAGACATCATACTTTTTCATTAATATAAAAGGCTGTGAAACACTTATCTTTTATTAATTGTAATTTAATAATCTAGTTTAGATGCCAAGCTGATGGGGCAGTCTTAATATTTATTTATTATTCACAAGAAGAGGTTAATATCACCCTAATGTGTTTAGAAACTGATTCAGATACCCAAAATGTAAAGAATAAAAATCACTTGAAAACCATTTTCTAGTTTTATGTTAAATTTTCCGGTCCCTCGAGACCTTGATTGTTAATTAGGTAACTTCTAAGTAAACAGTAACTGATATCAAAAAAAATTTCTCAATAACTTGAATAGATGCTTCAGTCCTTTGAATTTCGGTATTCTACTGTATTAAGCTTGCTGTCAATATCACACAATAGCATATTTTGCTCAAGAAGTGGTATTATTTCATTTCACCCTCTCTGACTCTAATGTATCTACAGACTGTATAGCTCCACTAAATGTAAAAAGTCCATTTTCTAGGTTATTGTTAGTAGGGGTGAAATGTTAGTACACCTCCTCGTGGTTCACCATGGGCAACACATTGACATGCGACTAAAGTACTGATAGTTTTGGTGATCAGACAATCACTGCCATCTAATTTCCTGATCTGTTTTCTGAATATATTTTTTAAGTTAATAACACATGTATGATCACTTTTTTTCTTTTCCCTTATAGAAATTAAATCAATTAACTTGAAACTCCATAATATTATACCTTCACCTCATTGATATAGGTATAATTTGTTGATGTAGGTATAACATTGATAAGGTCATGACATGGAATTATATGCTAACCATACACTAATATTAAAGGAATTGTTGGACTTGAACCTTCGGTTTCTGTGTGTCGCGTGAGGCAATAACTGACACATTACATTGGGTATTTTATATTATAATATAATAATATTTCTGTCATTAGTGCTGTTATATACATCAAGCACCTGTATAATTGTTAATCATTCACCTAGTTTTATTAATTAAATATTGAATATTTTAGGTACATTAAAATTTATTCATTCATGTGGTACTTCAAATGTTTTTCTTTTGTTTCCAGGTCTAACTACATGAATTGCCCATTTTCAATGGATGTGAAGCTTACAAGAAATGGTCAAAACTTAGTTATCACCCAATTGACTAATGATCACAATCATGAAATTCTCACTATGTCTGACAGTTTTCGAAATGTTAAAAGCCACAGAAGAAAGTACTGTCCATATAAAACTCTTTCCCATGTTGACATTGAAAATTTTCACCTTGATGTAAATGAAATTATTACTCTGAATGTCAATGAACTCTACCCCTGGAAGTCAGTGAAACTCTTCCCTTGCGAGTCAATGAAATTCTTCCCCTGGGAGTCAGTCAAACTATTCCCCAAGATGTCAATGAAACTTTTCCCCGTGATGTCAATGAATTTATTCCTCTAGATGTCAATGATACTACCCCGGGTGTAAATGAAACTATGGATGTTAATGAAACTCTTCCCCTTGATGACAGTGAAACTCTTTCCCTGGAAGTCAATGGAATTCTTCCCCTTGATATAAATGAAGCTATTGATGTCAGTGAAACTCTTCCCATGAATGTCAATATAACTCTTCCTCTCGAGGATAGTGAAACACTTCCTCTGGATAACAGTAAAACTCATCCATTTGATGAGAGTGAAACTCTTCCTCTAGAGGACATTGAAACTTTTCCTCTTAATAGTAGTAAAATTCATCCTTTTGATGACAGTGAAACTCTTCCTCTCGGGGATAGTGAAACTTTCCCTAAATCTCATCCATTTGATGACAGTGAAACTCTCTCTCTCGAGAATTGTGAAACTTTTCCTCTGGATATTAGTAAAACTCATCCATTTGATGATAACGAATTTCTTTTTGAAATTTTAGCAACAAATAGTGTTTCTTCTCCAACTCAAAGATCACCAACCAAACAAGAGAAATATGAAACAGCTTTGTCATTAAGTCAAGACATATGTAATATCATGTGCAATTTAGAAGACAAAGATTTTAATAATGCTCTTAGTCAACTGCGTCAGTTCAAAAGTAAGCTCTTGTTAAATAAAAGTATTAATTCACATGTGTCTCCCATTGATCAAAAATCACAATCAGTGGAGCTTCAACCTACGGTAGAAAAAAATATCAATTTGAAAAATAATAGAACAGATGGAATGGTCAAAGAATTGAAGTGGAAAGAAGAAAGTAATACTCAGGTATTCATTGTTACCCCAGTTCAACTACGTGATATTAATTTATTAACTGTGGTACATAGTTGATGACTCTCAAATTTTGTAAGTATGTTATAAATGACAGGGTGCTTTTACAGTAAACCTGGATATAAGAGAAATCTGGATCAGTCAGTATAAACAGAAAAGTGAGAAGTTGTACTAGATGTACCTGAACATCAGAACATACCTGGACAACTGTTTCGAGCTTATTTGCTCTCATCAGCAGGTATAATAGTTCAGAGTATCCACACCACCAACTAACCTCTCTATTTTAATTAGTATAAACAGAAAAGTGAGAATAGAAGGGTATAAGAAAACGATTTCCAGGTTATATTTGCCTCTCTATGAGGGAAAATAGTCTCTTTATTAGAGAAACCTGGATATAAGAGGAAAAAAATTCTGGTCCCTTGAGATCACTTATAGCCAGGTTCGGCTGTACATATTTAATTATATGTATAAATAAAGAAGAGAGTTAGGGATCACTAATTCTAGTAGGAGAGAGTTCAGTGGGTGTAAAAAAGAAAAGAAAAGCTGGACTTAGCGCCACAAGGGAATTACAAAAACGTCTATTAATTCCGCACTAAATATCGAGTTGACATGATGAACGCTGAGCTTGTTGGTCCCTTGAGTTCTCTTATATCCAACTTCGACTATACTACTAAATAGCTATAAAGTAACTTGTGGTCTTACCTTAATTCGTCTAGACTTGATCTAAGGAATTCAGGAAAATAAACTTTCTCTCAGCTGTGTCACAACTTTGAATATGTAAATAGTTCAGGAAAATAATCTTTCGCTTAGCGGTAATACGACTGTATCGATGAAGAGCTAGATGTGGAAAGAAATTTTTTTCAGAGTACTGGCCGAAAAGAAATTTTATTGATCATTTTAAAATTTGAAACGCATCGTCGAGTTTCACCATCACAAAACTACCCCAGTCATAGAATAGAATAGAATCTGTTTTTATTGTACATAATAATAATTCAAATACCGACCTCAGTAGCTCGATCGATAAGGCGGCGGACTTGTAACCTGGAGGTCGTTGGTTCAAGTCCCGGTTTCAACGTGGATTTATGTAGGCGAGTTTGAGTAGTTGTGGTGATATCACGAAAGTGATTAACATAAATATGAAAACTTTTAAAAAACTTCTAATAATAATTCAAATACTTAAATTACTACATTATACAACACATTACCAGTTGGTACACTAGCTAGGTAATACTCGATTCTCGTTGGGAACAAGATTTTTTACCTCTCAAGTACTTGTAAACCTTTGCTTACAAGGTGGAGTGAGTTAGCGCAATAAGCATTGCATGTATGGTGACCTTGGTTCGATTCCCGTTGGAAAAATGCGGGGCAAGAATTTTTCTGCTCTGTACTTGGGTGTTCGAGGTCCACTCATACCTTTTGAGGAAAAATGAGTAGCTGCTTTGATGAGAACACTGAGTAGTGACGAATGGTGGAATTGTGGGCAAAACAAGATATTGTAAATTAAATAGTAACATTGTGAAATAACACAAAGAAAAAACGTTATTTATTTATTACTTGTTAATTTTTTAAGATTATTTATAGTTTAAGTTAAAAGTTATTATATTTGTGTTAATCACTTTTGTGATATCACAACTACTCAAACTCGCTCTACTATTTAAATAAATAAAGAGGTGCTATATTAAACTGTTAGCGTAATGGGACTTCCTGTCTCGAGCCGACAGTCTAAATAAAGCACTACTATTACTAATACTAAATCTACGCTGAAACCGGGACTTGAACCACCGACCTCCAGGTTACAAGTCCCCCGCCTTATCGATCAAGCTACTGAGGTTGGTTGAGATTATTTACTATTCAAAATACACCAGTTTAGTGTAAGTACGAGTTAAAGGGTTTTCTTGGTCCATCGCGGATTACTCATCCGGCGGATATTCCTGAATTTTATTAAAAAAGCAAAATTACAAAAAAGTTTTGATACCAATTTAAAGAATTTAAAAATTGCTATATTCTAACTATTGCCCTAGGCCCTACGGCCTGGATATGAATTTAATGGGACTACCATTGGGATGAGCTCCAGCTCTTTCAAAAGGTCTTCTTCTTTTTTTATATTTTGCAGTTAACGTCGCTTACAACTGCATGATCCATACCACGAGAGGGGTTTTACCCTCTATTGGCTGGAAACTCACCAAACAGCTACTCAAATTATGTTACTCAGCCTGATTGGGGCCGGGAATAGCCATGGGTTGGGTGGAAGAGATTGCCACAGGCAATAACTCTGCCCTTGAGGTAGGACATTAGATTTTTTCTTTATAATTTCATTGTATTTTACTGTATATATTTTTGTCTTACCTAATAAAGCATACTATAATAATAATAATAATAATAAGCATCACGAGGGTTCGAATTTCAATGGCCATCCATCCAAGTCCTAATCTCGCTGGACGTTGCTCAACTTCAGTGAGAGAACGAAAACTGGTGTATCCAACGTGCCCTCGACGCTGGCTTCAAAGTGTCTCCATTGTAATCAGTGATGGTTCTCCGGACTCTTACGACCGAATAATGAAACAGGATTAAATTTACGATAAGCTAAAATCCCTTAAGTCGGAGTTTCAACCAATCACACTATAGCCCGACTTGAGGAACAATCTTGCTTATCTTAAATAGCATACTTTTTTTTATAATTTGGCATTTAGTTTCGATTTCATAAGTTTATAGAAAGTATTTGAGAAAAAATCGCGGTACAATGTCGATTTGTCGGGTCACCGCTCCTTGCTAATAACAAAAGCCAAAAGCACAGGCTTAATGGGGTCTTAAAACAGGATTATATTTAAGATAAGCCAGACGGCTGCATCCGAGTTCCAGCCTAAGGCATGGCCCTATATTTATTTTTCCTAAACCTACTCTCCACAACTAAGCATTGCCGTACATTGTTTTGGGCCTAGATTCAGCTGCCACCGAAGCCACAATATCCTCGATAAGGAGTGATTTTCGAGTGATAAGGAAAGTCGTGTGGTGTCACACCAGATTTCTCCATGTGTACATTTGTACAACATTAGTTCATCTGGATTTACGAAAAATCGTTATTTTTCTTGCTGTCTTGTCCCGGTAGCTGAGGTAAAGGCGTTACTCTGTGAGTCCCTCCCAGGACATGTCAATTGAACCATTAGGGATTTTACCCCATAGTAATACGTCTTGGGCTGACTGCTGGAATAATAAGACTTAATAGTTCTAATCGGGCAGTATAAATAAGGCTATATTATTATTTTTTATTAATTAATTAAAATGTGGTTCACACATTACGTAGAATAATTATTTATTTATCTCAATGAACTATGAACATTTGTTTTACTCTCGAGAATATCTTATTATTACTTTGAATAAGATACAATAATGGTCAAGAGTAGTTGTTATTGTAATGGTGCTCAGAGGCACTTATATTTACGGAAAGAGTCCATGTAATATTATAACATAATAAAAAAATAAATAGCATACAAAAAAAGGTACATCAAATACAAAAGAAAATACAAAATAAAATTAAAATACACTAAACTTCGCAGTACAGTACAATAATATCTACTTATTTTTTATTTTTAAATCTACCGATAGTACATTGTACATTGTTTCTAACTTAACTTAATTATGACTAAAATTGTAATTAATAGTATACAATAAAAAAACAATATTTTCTATACCTTATAGTTATAGGTAATAGAAAGTAAAAATGTGAATATTAGGTAGTTGTATAAATATTATCAATCATATTTAATGTCGCCTTATATTATTTTGACGTACATACTATTTTTTAAACATATTTTATCTTTAATTTCGTTATTAATATCATGTATTATGTTTTGTTTATTTATGCCACTTACAAGTATTTCTCAGTCTTGTGCGATATGCTAGTCAATTTGTAGTGATAGGTATAATTCTCTGTCCATTTGTCTACATCTATTTTCTTCTGTATATTACAGGGTGGACCAAAAAAACGTTTACACCCGTTAATGGTAGATTACTGACGACATTTCCAGCTCGGATCTGCAATCCGTTTTTTCGAATTCGCCTTCGTAACTGCACAAAGTGATTTTTTGCAACTTTCCAAAAAAGTCTGACTATGGCTTATTCTTCAGGTCAGAACTTTTTTCCTGTTAAAGATGAGTTGATTCTGAACAATTCTGCAAAAAGCCAATAAAATTTTGATCTTTCTAGTTACACTACTTTGTTTTTTACGGTTTGGTTTGTCATATTTTTTTACACCTGAACAGAAAAAAAACACACGAAAAAACATTTTTACTAAATAAAACACTCGACATTTGTCCGAACAAATTTTGGCACAGACACGGGCAAGTTTGATAAAAGTTGGCGGCCAACCCAAGGATGCTAAAAAATAATTTTACGATTTTTTATCACGTGATCTTCTGGGAAAAATTATTATATGTTTGCCAAAAACTCTTCAAAAATCCTAAGAGTTTTCTAGCTGTAGACTGTGTAAGGGCGTCTTGTATTGTTTACAAAAATTGTTTACATTGCTGTTATTGAATACCGCGGTCTCACATGCCTTCACCAGCCAGTTTAGGAAAATTCAAATGATAATTTTCGTGCTTTTCTCGATTGTCAGTGGTGTTAGCTAGATGTGGTAGTGCTAAGAGTGTTAGTTCCATGACCGAGGTTCAATTCTCGGCGGTCAATATTATTTTAATTATCAAAAAAAATCTGATGGAATATTTTATTCATACCTGTATCTGACCTGTTGTAACACCAACAATTTATGGTTTTTTTGGGGGTAATACCATTTGTAAATTAAGTTATATCAGATACTATTGGTATCACAATACACATTATGTATTATTCATGTAAGCCCCTGAGAGACTGTAAGGATGGTTTTTCTTATGCTTCCCTACGAGAGAAAAAAAAACTAGCGAATTTTCCTAACGAAAATAGAGTTTATAAAATGAAGCCAGGTAAATATGTACGTAGGTTCTTCTATCATTAACAATACTAGTTAAATAACAAATATTTACCGATTACCAACTCTTAATAGAAATCTTAAAAAAAAAAACAAGATAATATTTTGTAAAATTAATAAACTTTTACAGTTTTTATTATGTTTTATACTATTTTGATATAAACAAAAAGGTATTTAAAAAAACATTTTGTGTTAGTATGTTCAATGAGAAACGATTAGAAGCGCACGATTAGCTCAGTGGTAAGCTAGTCACTTGCCATGCGGAAGATCGCACCCCGGTCCGAACGCCAGAGCCAGCAAAAAATTTATGACTACAAAATAAAAAAGACTGTTGCCATTTTTTATTTAGCCATAGGACACACTATGGATTCTCCTCACACAATTTTTTGAAACCAATGGTGACTTTAGTAACTTAGTTCTAACTCAGAACTTTCCTTCTACCTTCTTGCCTCTCTCTCTTTCGCTCTCTGCCTCTCCCTCTCTCTCTCTCTCTCTCTCTCTCTCTCTCTCTCTCTCTCTCTCTCTCTCTCTCCCCATCTCTCTCCCTTCTCAATTCCCTCACAGGACCTGTTGGAAATGGCATCCACCTTCCTGGATGCAAAGGTTGAACCTCTTTATTGTGTTCCGTCGAATGTTGCGGAAGATTCCAGGTTTTTCTGTCAGGTCATCGAATGCCAACAGGATTCTTGCTACCAGATTCTGCTACTCTTGCGTCTCCACTGGTATTTCGTAAACTAGGTTTTTCATGTGATCCCAAATGTTCCTGTTGGCAGCTCCATATGCTAAATGCATATCTGCCATTTCAGCATCCGAATAATAATAATAATTATGTAACTTGTACTAAAAAAACTCAAGAAGTTTAAAGATAATATTTCATAGAATGCAGAAAAATATGCTTGAAAGCTATCATCGAGAAACAAACAATCATTCATTTGACTGGCCTTTAATTAATTCCAAGGAAAATAATTATCAGACATAAATAGCTAATTACTCTTTGAGCACAAGACGACCCTACACGGTCACCACTTTTAAGATTTTGAACATCATTTTTTGAGACTTACCTGGTTCGTTTTCCCAGAAGATCACGTGATAAAAAATCGTAAAATTATTTTTTAGCATCCTTGGGCTAGCCGCCAACTTTTATCAAACTTGCCCGTGTCTGTGCCAAAATTTGATCGGGCAAATCTTGAGTGTTTCAAAGTGTAAAAAAACTTACATGAGAATTTTTTTTCTATTCAGGTGACAAAAAATATGCCAAACGAAACCGTAAAAAACAAAGTAGTATAGCTAGAAACATCGAAATTTTGTTGGCTTTCTGCAGAATTGTTCAGAATCAACTCATCTTTAACAGGAAAAAAGTTCTGACCTGAAGAATAAGCCAAAGTCGGACTTTTTCAGAAAGTTGCAAAAAATCACTTTGTGCAGTTACAAAAGCGAATCCGAAAAAAAGAATTGCAGATCCGGGCTGGAAATGTCGCCAGTAATCTACCATTAACGGGTCTAAACGTTTTTTTGGTCCACCCTGTATAATATACTTGAACTACAAAATTTCTTTTTTTAATTTTCAAGTTTATTGTTTAAAAATTAGGTTTTCAATTTACAATTAATAACTCCCTCAAATATTTTATTTTGTCCAGTAGGTATCTACATAGTTAGAAGTTGGAACTAATATTATTTAAAAAAATAATCTTAAGAAATAAATAAATAAAATTATACCATAACTTTACAGGGTAGTACATCAGCATTACAAGACAACAAATAACATCATTTACCCTAGTAACTCATTACTTGCTTTTTCGTTTCTGTATTTTAGGTCTTACAGGATCCACTCATACCTCGCGATGAGAAATGTGTTCCTTACCAATAGGAAACGACCGCCACCGGTCACTTCCGTACCAATAGCTACTCATTTTTCCTCACGAGGTTTGAGTGGATTCTGTAGCAACTATTATACAGATCCGAAAAAAATCCGACGCTGGTACGATTCCCAGCGAATGGAGGATAAAACCCCCGTCCTTATCCAGGACGTTAAATCAAATAGAATCGTTGGCGTTAGGAAGGGCATCCAGCCGTAAAAAATGTGCTAAAACCAATCAACCTCAACCATGGGGTTGAACAACGTCGACCCTGCTTGAGCGGTATAAGACAGAGTACAAGAAGAAGAAAAAAATCCGACTCTGCCGGTATGTGAACCCAGGTTACTTCTGAACCAGCGCGCTGCCTACTCCCCTCGGCCAATAGTCATTACTCTGTAATGTGATGGATAAAAATCCCCACGATGCAGATGGCTTAAAATTCCTCCATTCCATCAGTAGGTAGAAAAAATTCCCACCTTATTTGGTTCCCTAGGAAGGTAGAGCTCAGAAACTGTTAGCGTAATGGGACTTCCTGTCTCGAGCCGACGTCTAAATAAAGCACTACTATTCTATACTATACTATACTTAGGTAGGTAGTTTTCAAGAAAAAAAAGCTTCAGGATTTTGCGTCATGTTCATGGTTGGTAGAAATGCTCTAAAACGAACCAAAATTTTGTGTAGTATTGTTAGCTCTTCTAACTTTCTTTCAAATCTATATTTGAACAAAGGAATAACCGTAATACACAGTAAGGGTTGGGTGGAAGAGATTGCTATAGGTAATAACCCCGTCCTTTAATTAGGACATATGTGTGTACGACGTTTTTAGCTATTTTTATTTGGTTCCATCTTTTCAATTATTTGTAATCATTATTTGTGCTGTACCTATATGTCTTATTATCTAATAAATAATTAAAAAAATAATAATAATTATTATTATAATTTCTCACAATTACTTTTCTGTCTTACGAAAGAGCAAAGTTATTGAACTTTTTATCATACCTACTTAAATTTAGCCATCATTTTACGTACTCAAAGATATTCGATATTTGCTGAACCTCTTTCATTACATATCTTGTACTGTGGGTGCACGGGTTCGAAACCCAGCCGGGACATGACAAGTTATCCTTCCATTTGGGATTTTCACCACATAATATTACGTCTTGGGCTTACTACTGGAATAATGAGACTAAATCGTCCTAATCGGGCAGTGTAAATAAGGCGATATTATATTATTATTAAGGATACGCGAGAGAACAAATCTATTTTAATGTTCAATCAAAATACTGATTTACCTATTCAATCCAGCCTTACTAGAATTTTCCTTGCTTAGGAAGAAGTCCCACCGACTTCCAGATTACGACCTTGTTGCCTTATCGATCAAGCTACCAATCGAGTATTGTCGGTTAACATGGAAGTGTCTTGCTAAATAAAAATAAAATACTCCAAAGCCTTTTTTTCTTTCAAAGTGGATTCAACTGGAGTAAAATGAACGAACTGGAAGAAACTTTCTTCCAAAAGAAAAAAATACTTCTTCCAGTTTGGTAAACCAAAATGGATTTAGAAAATTCTTGCTTCCAGTTCTTTTATAGGTTAAGTCCATTGTTTATCTTTAAAAGTACCGAAAGGCATTTTTCTTTCACGAATAGTGGGGAAGCTAAACTGGAAATATTTGGAATAAAATGGAAATATTTGGGAATACCGAACCTGGAAAAAAAATCATCCAAAAGAAAAGTACCCCTCAATATAATGAAGAAAAATTCATTCACTGGGTGCGATTCGAACTAACGGATCCCTACATACGCTACCGACCTGGACTAGTGGATTAACCACTTGACTACCAGTGCACATATGATTGGGTTATTTGGGTAAGCAGATCTTCTGATTGGGTTAGTTTACCGAAATTTGACTGTTGAAAGAGTAATTTGGGTATTTTGAGAGGGAAAGTGCTCTCTGGAATGAGGCCTGGAAATAATCTTCATTGGAATATTCTAACTTTTCGATCTTGAATTATTTTCTCATGACGTCACCAGATACAGTGAGATATACGTTGATTCAGTGAAATATACCAACGTTCTGACAGTCTCAATTTGTAATTATTACATTTTACAAGAGTATTAAATTTATTAGGTACCTACCTACTTTTCTAATTAGGTATTTGTATATACCTAACAGGACCATAATAATACCAGTTGAACTTGGATACAAGAGAACGATTTCCAGGTCCAATCTACCTACCTCCGAATAAAGGAAAATAACCTCTTTAGAGAACCCTGGATACAAGAGAAAAAAAGTTTGGTCCCTTGATTTCAATAAACCCAGGTTCAACTCTAATACCTAATATTGTTTTTCTTTTTAATTTTCATTATTAGTCAAGGTAGTGCTTCGATTTCGGGAGTTGTCTTCTTACAGATCGCAAGATTGTAGACTCACATCATCTGCCTACTCAATGACCTAGAACCAACCTAATCAGCCTACCCTCTAGTACCGAAACACAGCTGTCAGGAAACTGTTGATGTTGACTTGTCCTGAGAACATTAGCTCACCCAAACGGGAATGCAGCTAAGAAAAAGATGGCCGACTAGGCGGAGTTGAAATTTTTGCTAAATTTGAAAAGGTGCTGGAAAGTTTCTAGCTGTTCTTTTTGGTGATATAATTTCGCATTAGATTTAAGTGTAGGAGTTTCTAATTCGACTTGACTATCTTGTCTTCTAGTTGGTTCACATGTAGTGAAAATTCTTCGCGAGTTTCAAGTGTGTTCGGTCACCATACTGGATAACTCAGCCAGAGGGAGAGCAGGAAGTTTCATGACAGAATGAGTAGTCAAGAAGGTATAGGTAAGTCATTGTCATTGGCTAAATTTTCTCAACTTTTCCATTCGGCCCTCAACTTCACTGTTGAACAAAAACATCGCTCACGTAGCCAAAGTAATTATCTTCAGGAAAAGAAAGAATTCTCTCTTGGACTGACAACAGCTCAATAATTCACTTTCAAATTCCTAGAATTCAACAACAATATGTCATTAATGGTGAACTCATAATGTATTGGACATACCTAATCAATTTTATCACTCCTCTCATTCATGATAACAGGAAAGAAAATTTTCAGCTTGTCAAATGACATCACAAGTTAAGTTGTGTACAGTTATCAGTGTGGTTTAGGGGCCCCCAGACAGACAATTTGGAATTTTCAAGGTTAATTTAGGTAATTATATGGTGAAGGATAGTCAAGAATTCAGCTCAGAATAAGTGAAAAGCTTCTTGATTGAGAAAACGAATTGTATCTATGTGGTGTTCAATGTAAATTTCAGTTGCTTTAATTTAGAAGCTTCAGGAGGAATAAAACTCTGTAAAGAGAAACTGGCCTCTTCAATTATCTGGGAGAAACCAATTTGATGACTCATTCTTCTAGTCATTTCCTATGCAAATTTATCATGGTTCTAATCCAAAGGCAAAGTTGTGAACTTTTAACTAGTGGTTTAGTAAAAATAAGTTTTCATTTTGTGTTTCAAAATTAAATCTTCACATTGAAGTGATATTCCAATTAAAATTTGGAATATTTTTTTTATCTCAAAACTCCTAAGCTTATGTCAGTTAACTTAATGCACTTGTTGTATGATACGCGATAATACCAAATATGGCTTATCTGGCTAAGAAAACAACACTTAGAACTATTACTATTTGAGCTGGTTAGGCACCATAAAAACTTCTCATTGAAACACAACTGTAATAAAAAAAATTACAATTACAAGTACTTTATTTATAATTTCAGCATAGGACTAGAGTCCCTTTTTGCTAGCAGTTTAAAAAATATTCATTTATTGAGAGAGAAAAAACATTCCCTTAGTACACAATCATAGTACTTAGAGGAAAATTTAAATGTAATGATATATTGTAGATAAATAGTAAAATTCATTACTAATAAATTCATTACAGTGTATTTTTCCAACATAATAGTGAAAGCTATGTAATTTTCAGTGCCTTTATTAACTATATAACAAGGTTTCATTTTGAACAAGAATGACTTTCACACAGCTCAGTGTGAAAGCTCTGAGAAATGATTCAGACTTTATCAAATCCAGTCTATTTTCATCTAAAGTACAACTTCTCACTTTTCTGTTTTTACTAAATCTTTTTATAGACAATGAATGTAGATATTCAGGAATATTACTAGAATTACATTTAATTCTGTCTATACTGAAAGTCAGATAGGTAGTATAATACAAATAATATTAATGAAAGTTGATTATAAATAGAAAACAGAAATGGAAGAGATGAAGTAAGTTGAAATCATAGGTAAACATATAAATTCAACTATACATCAATGATGGAATTCCAAGACTTGTGTAACGCACACCAAACATTTAACTTTAAGTAACTATACTTAAAATTGAAAATCTTCTAGGGCTTTCTATCTCAAATGACACATAAACAGATAGTTGAGTTTTACATTAAGTATCAGACAGAGACTCCACATACGCCCACTCAAAATGTTGCAACAGAAGGAAACCAGCTAAGAGAACAGTTGCTTCTGTATACAATACACATTGTTTTATCTCAGTAAGCACAATAATTAATTTGAAAAATAAGTAAGAATAACAACTCATGCCATAATGTCAGCCATTGTAAATGTTCACAAACATGGCATCAAAATCTACTAATCATTCTTTGTTAAAAATGGTCATTTATTGATTACAGGTAACATGAGTAACCAAATTACACGAGATAAAGAAGAAAGACTACGACTTCTCAAAGAGAAGCAAAATGAAGAACGACTGAGAAAATTAGAAGAATTAAAACAACAAGTGAGTATGTTGATGTAATTATTTTTAATAGCATTCTACAGGGTGGGGCAAAAGTCTGGAAACCCCTGAATAACTTTCGAATGCCTTCTTCGGTAAACTTAAAATTTTGTACGGTAAACCGGGCTAATAAGACCTTCTTTTAGAGTGGAGTCGATTTTTGTTACCGGCCCCCATGTCGGGGCCCGGGGGGCCAACTTCATTTTTTTAAATACAAACCCCCACCTTGCGATACATTTTTGGAAAGGTCTTCAAATAAAAAATACATTGGTACAAATTTTATTTTTTTAATATTATTTGTTTGCAAATGGCGTCCAACTTTGTGTATGCAGTAAAGTCTGGAAACCCCTGAATATCTTTCGAAAGGACTTTTTCAGTAAATTTAAAAGTGTGTACGGTAATCCTTGGTAATTAGACCTTATATTAGAATTGGACCGATTTTTTTTTTACTGGCCCCCATGTCGGGGCCAGGGAGGTCAACTTCATTTTTTTAAATACGAAACCCCACTTTGCTATACATTTTTGGAAAGGTCTAGTTACCCCGACTTACCGTGCACAATTTTAAATTAACTGAGAAAGCCCTTCCAAAAGATATTCAGGGGTTTCCAGACTTTACTGCATACACAAAGTTGGACGCCATTTGCAAACAGTTTAATATTAAAAAAATAAAATTTGCACCAATGTATTTCTCATTTAAAGACCTTTTCAAAAATGTATCGCAAGGTGGGGGTTCGTATTAAAAAAAATGAAGTTGGCCCCCCTGGCCCCGACATGGGGGCCGGTAACAAAAATCGACCCGACTCTAAAAGAAGATCTTATTAGCCCAGTTTACCTTACAAAATTTTAATTTTACCGAAGAAGGCATTCGAAAGTTATTCAGGGGTTTCCAGACTTTTGCCCCACCCTGTATAATGAGGAACAAAGTATAACAACGGTTGATATTAATTCTGTTTGAATGCTACAATTTACGTTACTTTGATCATTTTAGTAACTCTGAAGACAGTAGCAGCAGTGACAGATGACAGATGTTCCTGTAGATATTTATACTACCCCTAATTCCCTTATTTTAAAATATCTTTTTATTGAAAATAAGAAGAGAAAGAGAAAAAAAAACAACTCTAGAACCATCATCTGATTTGAATAATTCAGAAAATCTACAATCATTCCGAAATTATTTAAGGTCGCAAGAAGAATGTTACACAACTCTTGATAAATCAAATAAAAATCCAAATAATTTGAAGATAAACACTTGACTTTTTTTATTTTTTATTTTCAGATGGCCATTTACTCAGTTATAGCATTGTCAGTGAAATGAAGAATAAAATTATAACTAATGTTGACAATAACTTACTTGTTTGCTGATTTTACTACTTCATATTTTATTGTATCTAGAAAGTTACTTCTAATATTTATTATTCATTTCACTGACTATCAGAGTAATAGGATAACTGGTTCAATGGGGATCTGAAAATGAAAATTATGTAATACCAATATAATAAAGTGTTTTATCTTAAATTTATTTAGACTATAGTTTTATTGTGATTTGAACCTATGAGGGTCATTTTCATGTTCAAATTGAGTATATCATCTTAAAGATGATTTTGTAAAAATATCAGAATACAAAAATTGAAAATATTTATTAAACAAGGAAGAATTTTCTCCTTGGTTAAATATTTTTTGTCTCCATATTTGCATGTCAGGTGATAAAGGTATAAGTCATCTTATTATTGACAGCTGGGACTGATATAATGATATCACAAGTATAATTAAAAAAATATCAATTAAAAAAATAAAAAGATACATATTTCATTAAATAACTAGTGCATTTACTTGTATGGTGAGGTGTCCAATATCATGAATAAGAGTCAGTCAGAGAAAAGAGATTTTTTCAAATCAATATGATTGTTTTATAGGTAGCAATGCTTGTGGAGTAAATGCTTGTAGTCTATGTTATAACTTGCCCATCCCATAGTATGCCTCCTCTCTGATGGGCAAGGAGTGACACAATACTTCCCATTTAGGTGCAACAAGAGTGCACCAGAAGGTATCCCTTACTAACAACTATAACCTAATTTAGAATACAATTTTTTTGTTAGCTTGGGGGATCGAAACCGGGACCTTCCGAATGGCAGTGCTCAACCACTGAGAAATATTATAAACCAAAATGTTGACAATAACAAGCTTAATCTTTCATTTTTACAGGCAATTATAGCTCAAAAATTTAGGGAGGAAAAAGAAGAAGAAAGACGAAGACGAATAGAAGAATTACGATTACGAGATTTGGATAAGAGACAGCAAGTAGAGGAGAGAAAACGGCAAATATGGGAGACTGAGCGAGATAGAAGAGAAGCAATTCTCAGAAAAAATCAGGTTTGTAAACTTCTTCCAGAGGGTCATTTTTTTTTTAATTTGGATTTAACGTTGCTTTCAACTGCATGGTCATATCATGATGGGAATGTTACCCTCCATTTGCAGGAAATCACAAACCTGCTACCCAGATTAACCTTACCCAGAATGCCAGCATCACGAAGTCTTCACCTCGCTGGACGTTGCCTAACTTCGGTGATCCTTTATTTTATTTTTAGGGTGAAAAATGTCAAATTGAAAATATAGAATTGGTCTATAGATCCTGTGGTTTCAGTATTGACACATGCAGTTTTGTTACACCCCACTGTACCTATAATAAAAAAAAGATTACAACTATAAAATCTGGGAACGTTTATTTTAAATTCAAACCCATAGTTGTCAAACTTTTGGTACTGTTTGTATAGGTATTACCTGAACAGAATAAAAACAATAGATTTCTTGACGATTAAAAACTATTCGCAAGTCCTTAACAAAAACTTATTTTACATTTTAGGACAGGGAAGCTCGCATTGAGGCAAAGAAGAGGCATGATCGTAGTTCTATTATGTTTGCTTTCGGAAGTTCCACACCTCGCATGCTAGAGCCCGCCGACACAGGGGGCTCCTATTGGGCAAGTAGAAGGTAAATTATTGTAATCTTTAAATTCTTTGTTACCTTATTTAATTATTTATTTTTTAATGCTTCATTGTGATAATAAATTACCTACTGCAATTTTTATTAAAGTTTTTACCAAAGCAGTTTGTCCTACCTAAATCATGATTTTTCCAAGCATATATTTAAATTTTGACATCTTAACTGCACTCAAATTTTACAGATGCAGCAATTCTCTATCTTTTTGCCTTCTAAACCTCTCTGTAAAGTATGTATCTGAGAGTAGGGTACAATGCAAACTAACACAACCCATTCCATGCAACATTGTACACTGAAGCAACACAAATGCGTATTCTTTTGTGATTCACACATTTATATCATAAAATAATATGAAATCTTTTAATTTAAAGTCTCTACTCTCTTTTAACCCTCTTGATTTTATAAAGTAAATTAATAAGCAATAAAGTAATTTATTTCATTGTGCATGAGTTATAATAGAGAAGTATGTTCACAACGTCAGTTAGGTCTTTTTTGTATTGCTATGGAGACATCGGTCATTTTTAAGCTTGTACAGAAAATCCAGAAATAATTACAAAATAATACAATAATATATGTGATTCATTATTCACTACTCTATTATCAAAAGACTAAAGGGAATTGCAAGCAACTGAGTCATATTCTAAATTTTGATTGCAAGCAACGATTCACATGCAATATTATAAATTGTCTTATCAATTTATAAAGTTTTCAAGAAGCCATTCACTTTCCAGGATTATAAATTAAAAAGAGAGTTTTTTTTTAATTTAAATCTACCTTCCCAAAAATATCGAGCTTGACAGGATAATAGAGGACAATTTATTTTTTTGCAATGCACAAATACTTCTTTATTTATATTTCCGCTGTAGGACTGAGTTATTTTTTGCCAGCAGTTCTAAACTAAAAAGATCTAAAATTAAAAGCCTCAGAGCAGCTTTTGTTCTGTCTTATGCAGGGCGACTTCAACGACCAATGTGATGTCTATGTCCATGTCAATGGCAACTCCTCCACCTCCTGGTCCTCTCACACGAAGATCCTCGGAGCGAGAACTGAACGATGGAAACAAGAAGCGAGCCACCTCTGCCGGCCAGATGCTGGATGGTAAGTCTCAAATCAATCCAAAGTGGAATAAGTATTTCAGTTAAACAGAAAAGTGAGAACTTGTACTAGATTTACTTGAATATCTGAACATACCTGAACATCTATTTCGAGCTTATTTGCTCTCATCAGAAGGTAACAGTTCTAGTTATCAATGGAAACTACACTATTTAGGGTCAGCTTATAAAATAAGATTATAACAAAGCAAAGAAGAGACTGTCCTTTAAGTCGTGGCTATGGTGCACTGTGATTGATTGAAACTCCGAGTTGAGGGACAGTTCGCCCTTATCTTTCTTGTGATCCTATTTTATATTTCGGCCCTTAAAGTAATCTATTTATTTCTAGGGTATATAGAGCTCTGGGTTACGATCTCTATGAGTGAAGATTATCAGTCCCAACACACAAGGGGGTAAAGTCACTTGAAGAGATTCTCAGATAAAGTTCAGTCTGTAGATTTATTCAAGTCTTATGCGGATTTTGTTAGTTTGCCCATTTCTTATTGTACTATTAAGTTTGTCATACTTTATTTCTTCTCTGCACTTCTTATGCTTATACTAGGTTTATCCATGCACCTTAGAAAAACGGTTGGTGAATAATTACAATTTTATTTAAATCCTTCTATTTCAATCAATTTTTTTCAGCTGTTGCCAGAACTATGAGCTGTAGATGTACGTGAATTATAAACATGGGATAATATTACCTATTAAAATTTCTTATTGAAAAGAAATGTAATAAAGAAGATGGGTTTTCTAACTTTGATAACCAGAGTTTTTTTTAGTGTCCTGTTCATTGAAAAGAGATTACATTAAATCGATTTTAATTTAATAAAATATATAAAATATTAAACTCGTTTTTTTACGTGTTCCATTGTCTATTGTTTAGTCATCATAAAAATCTATTTGTTTATCAGAAGTTTATTTTATTTTTAATTTTTACCATCAGTTTATTTTTATTTATTTTTACCATCTTTGTTCATAGAATCTACTGAGTGTTATACTTATGTATAATGCCAAAATTTAAAGAAGAGAAATAATTGTTATAGGTCATTAGAATCGTTGGTGATTCCAGATGCAGTTGAAACGTCTCGGGAACACAAATAATATTTAGTCGACCACTCTTTCTTAGAGATTGTTGTCCATAGTTCTATATTATTAAACACTTAAAGAAATACCTACTTACTTTCTCATCTAGCTTTATACTTCTCATAAATGTTCAAATTGAATCATGCTGCTAAAATGTATGACAATATCTCCACTAGGTTTCTATTTTATTGACTGTAGGATCACAGGAGCTTTGTACAGAGCTGTTGCATGGTTTTGGGTTCTGCTTCCAGGTGACGACCTCATGTCTGGAACGGTTCAGCCGTTTCGTACTGCATATCGTAGAAAAACAGATCTTATGCCTACCATCACACTCTCTTCTCGAACCCCAGGTAGGGCTTACTCTATGTCTCGCCTTGACATAAGACCTCTGCTGTCTACGCCGCCAAAGACGCAACCCACGCTGTCCTCCGCCAAGTCCATGCATTCCTTGGCGGGAGGACAGAAGCCGCATGCTAGCAAAAGTATGTTAAATATAGCCCCAGTTCCACTTCCTCGTCTGACGAGAGCTGAGAGACTTCGTAAGAAAGCTAAGGATGCTGCCAAAGCTCTGTCTCCTCCTGATTCAGGTACTTTGCACGCTTCTTAACAGTAACAGAGCGGTGCAAGGACTAACAAGAGGAGCTGGATATCATCTCTACAACCCCCCCCCCTCCCCCCGCCCATTTTTCTTCTTCTTCTTCTCTTTCATATTTCTTTCCATGCGTACCTTTAGCACCCATTCTTGGAAGTTTTTGTATCTGGGCCCCTGGCAGTTTTGTCTTGACATTTTCTATTTATGACCTGAAAAACTAAAACGTGTTGCGGTTTTGAAAGCATTTCAATTTTTTGAAAATATTAATAATAACAACCATAGCTTTTTGTCTGTTTAACTGTGTTGAATGTTTTGTCCCGGTCTGGCTTATAGCTCATAGTTACATTATTAACCCTTATTACTTTGTTTTTCAACGCATTCACACTTTGTTTTCTGTCCATTTCTGGGTCCTTCCATTTCTGTCTTAGTAAAATAACTTTCAATGAATTTAGGTAGCTTTTTGTATTGCTTGTTTAGTAAAATGATTTATTTTGTCAAGCATTAACTACTTCAACAACTAAACAGATAGTGTAAAGTTGCAAATATTTAAACTTTTAACAAAGAAAAATCCATCCCGTTTTCTTCTAAAGCTTTCCCGTTTCTACAGGCTTTTTCTGTGGTCACAACAAAATAATGCCATGTTGAATAAATATTACTAATTTTGTTTGTTTGCATTGGCTATTTTTATTTTTTGATCCTTTTTTTTTACCTAATCCTGGGACATTTTTGTTGTAAACATTAAGGAGCAACACTCGATATAATTGTTACACATAGTAACATTATATGAAATAAAGAGAAATAACTCGAAAGTATAATAATAATTAATTTTATTATTTATCTACATTGTTTTAGGTAGTATTGTTTACTAAAATATTGTTTTAGGAAAAAATAAATTAATAATAATACTCTTAAGTGGAAGGTAACCGTCAGGCGAGGTAATGCTTAAAGCATTTTCTATCACCTAACTCTCAGAGTCTTATTATTATGTGGTCAATGTGGTCATAAACTCAAATTAATGAGAAAAAATTCATGCATTGCTTGGAATTCCAATCAACGAACCTGAATTACCAGACTAGCGACTTAACCATTTGACTACCAATGCACTGTTGATTTTTTTTTCTGAACATTTTATTTTATCTACAATTTGAGCCAAAATTTCCAACAATTATTAGGTGCAGGTACATTACTATGTATAGTAGTTAGCAAAGCTTGCAGTTCTGACTAACCAATGCATGTATTAACAAAGGTTCTCTCGAAAGTCATCGCCATTGGACAAATAGTCAGTATGTCCAAATTCATTCATAACCTTGGTTCTTATCACCAAGTACTTAACTGCTTAATAAACTCAACAGCCTTCGTCTCACCCTACCGTTTCATTGAGCATTGGTGGTGGTAGTATGGGCCTAGATAATCAGATATATTTTTACACTCATTTTTTTCATAGTACCTATATATATTACTGTGGGAGCATTACTCTAATTACTCTTATTGTACACAATAAATTACTCTTATTGTAGACATAATTACTCTCATTTTATTCGTTGAAAATAGAAAAGAAATTATGTACTATATTGAAATGGGAATATTAAAAATCAGAGGAATTAAGTTTCATTGAAATCTTTAATTTCTATAAGATTTTGACAAAGATCCAATCTAAAATAAATAGCCTCAAAATTTACAGATCTCCAAAAAACCAAAAAATAAATATTTAAGAAAATACTAACTTCTATTAGAATTTTTTTTCCTGGTTATTTAAATTATGTATACTTAAAAAATGTGTTATTCAAGTAATCTTATCAGTATAAACAGAAACAGTATAATTTCAGGTAAAAATACCAGAACTCAATGATTTTTAATAATCATGAAGTTGTTTCATCCTGAACAATAGTAGTCAGAACAGTGAAGAAACCAAAACCTCCAATAATATAAAGCACAGTGGTCCTAAGGAGGCTATTTATTATTACTAAACAAAACCGAACAATCTTATCTACAAAAAATGCAGAAATTACAAGAAATTTTATAAAAGAACTGAATAAAGTCTGCTCAAGGGTGATGATAATGCCTAGAAATTACTATTATGTACTTTTTGTGATGTTATAGTATTTTAATAAAGTATTTATGAGTTATGCATTTATAAAATAAGTGTCTAGGACATTTTTCACCATGCTATTGCTGATTCATGGTATTCAGTGGATCCATGTCAATAGATTTAAAAAAAAAAAATATATTCAAAATCTTTTGTTTATATCTTTTAAATATTAAAAAAACCATAATATGTTCAACCCCCGTTCCCACAGGTTCGAAATCTGGAGACACCACCCCCTCGCGTCTTAGCTCCTGTAGCACCCGACCTCAGGCCATGCCTCGGCGTCCTCGTCCTGCCAGCATTGCCATCACTGGCGTCAGCTCGTCTCCCTCCGACTTTGGCGGCTCGCGAACCAGTAAGAAAAAACGAACATTACACTATTGATCTTCATTTAGGAGTCACCGCAGCCGAGTGGTTTAGCGCGCTAGACTTGCACACACAGTGACCTGGGGTCGAATCCCTGTGTGGAGTCGGGATTTTTCGGCTTTGTATTTTGGATGAGTAGGGTCCGCTCATACCTCGCCAGGAAAAATGAGTAAAATAAATTGTGAAGGTTATATCTATGGTGTTATGGAGGTTAGACTCATACATTTTTTGATATCTTCAACCATTTAGCCAAAAACGCCAGTGGACTATAATAGATTTTGGTGTTTTTTTATTGCTTAACAGTTGAAGATATTTAAAAAATGTTTAAGATTCGACCCCCTATAAATCGTAATCATACAAATATCCTTTACCCTTTCCAAGATAAATTTATTATTACTGCTGGAATAATGGGACTTAAATAGTCCTTATCGGGCAGTATAAATAAGGCGATATTATTATTATTATTATATTATTATTATTAAAGTAATTATAATTGGTGAAGCCAACAGTGGCGACTTTTGGATCGGCGGCGGGTGGACATTGGTATTGGAGAGATATCGAAAAATTCATGAGAATCAATCCCCCTCCTAATATACAGGGTGAGAATCAATAATCACCCTACCCCTTGTATCTCAAAAACCACTCAAGATATGGACATATCTTGAGATACTAGCCAGGCACGCGCCGGTATGGCAGCATAAAGTCCTGCTAGAATTTTAAAATTTTAGCATCAAAATTTCAGGTCAAAATTCTAGGAAGACATATGCCACCATAGAAGGTGTTTCAAGGACAAGCTCAATAAGGAGATGAGTGGAGAAAAACTGATTTTTTTTTTTTTTTTTTTTTTTTGATAAAAGGCAAAAATGTTTGCGAAATTATACAGGGTGTCCATAAAGTCTGGACCCACCCCCCCTATCTCGGGAACCACTTAAAATATCGAAAAACTCCAAGACACCTATTTCTTCGATTGTAAGGGGATTTATTTTAAGCTAAAAAAAATT